>VUQJ01003904.1:2328-12431 GCA_015108635.1 Andinoacara biseriatus
CCACTAATATTAATGTATTTCATACAGATCAAGCAGTATCAACACACACTTTTGAATAATTACCATCTCAAAAGTATATCTAAGTTGAATTAGCTTCAAGCCATGTATTATTAAGTAGCACTCAAGAGGACATACTCTTCAAAGAGTGACTTTATATATAAAAAATGTTGGTACTTTCAGAAAATTAAGGATGATTTTAAATGCAGCAATTTTACTTTGTAATTACTAATGAAAATATTTTCATACAGTAGAAATTTAACTACCTGCATAGTTAGATGTGAAACACTCCATATAAATAGTTTTAGAACATGGAATTCAATTCAGTTTATATTAATTTTAAGGTTAATTTTACATGTTATTTATAATGATAGGGTTAATTTTATTGTATTTTTTCTATAAAATAAAGCAGACAGAGATACACATTCTTTGGCATACTTTACATACATGTCTCATGCATAATCTCTTTTTGGTGTAAGTGAGGAAGCATTTGAATTCACAAAGGAAACAATATTAAAATATTACTATTGCAGTTTTTTCCAACTCAGGTTCTAAAATCTAAATTTTTTGTTCGAATCAAATATTTTTTATATAATTCAACTTCTGTCCCTTTATCTTTGGCTATAAGATGTTTTAGTTAGTTTAAATCAACTGAGAGACAATCAAAAAGAGCCATATTATAGTTAGATTACCCGTGAGAGTAATCTAGTAATCTAGTAATGTTTACTTACTAAAATACTTGGGCAGGGAGGGTGCTCAACTAGCCAGAACCTATTGCTGACACCGTTAACTAAAATGCAAACAGAGAGCAGTGATTAGGCTTCAGGCTGGGCTGTAACACTTTCTACTCAAGCAAAGATTTTCTACTTAAACTGCAAGGATGAGCAGCACCAACCATTAATCACAGAGAAGGGAGCCAGATGCAGCAAGGAACAAAGTAGCTGGATAGGAACTAATTTAATGTCACTTTTGTGGGATTAAAAATCAGATCAAGTTAGTTAAGTCCTCTAATGTGATGTCTTCTGTGACCACAATGTTTTTAGTATTTCATATCTGACTCCTACTGTATAGTGATGGGGGAACCTGTAT
This sequence comes from Andinoacara biseriatus, assembly GCA_015108635.1. Lineage (NCBI taxonomy): Eukaryota > Metazoa > Chordata > Actinopteri > Cichliformes > Cichlidae > Andinoacara > Andinoacara biseriatus. The sequence continues at coordinate 3,415 of VUQJ01003904.1, forward strand.
TAACTCTGCTATTGTGCCTTAAGGGAACTGCTAACAAACCAAAGCTAAATTAATTAGAATGCTTTCTAACAAGGTTTAGTGTCACGTAATGGTCCAAATGCGCTCTCCTCTGTGCCAAGCATTATTTTTTTTCAGCAAAATAATTGATACAGATGTAAAGATACCATACTTACTTTTAGTTAGGCCAACAGTGTTGACTGAGTAACATCCATTCTTATTCCAGAGGGTTTAATATGATGTGGGCCCATCCTTTGCAGCTATAACAGCTTCAACTCTTCTAGGAAGGCTTTCCACAGATTCAGGAGTGTTTATGGGAATTTCTGACCATTCTCCCAGAAGCACATTTGTGAGGTCAGACACTGATGTTGGCGAAAAGGCCTGGCTCACAGTCTCAGCTCTAATTCATCCCAAAGGGGTTCTATCAGGCTGAGGCCAGGACTCTGTGAAGGCCAGTCAGGTTCTTCCACACCAAACTGGCTCATCCATGTCTTTATGGAGCTGCTTACTGGTGTGCAGTCATGTTGGAACAGGAAGAGGGCATCCCCAAACTGTTCCCACAAAGCTGGGAGCATGAAATTGTCCCAAATGTCTTGGTATGCTGAAGCAATCCCCAACCACCAAACTTTACACTTAGCACAATGCAGTCAGTCTGGAGGTGTTTATGACCCTCTATTGTTCATGTGCGTAAACACATGTGCCAAGGTGTGAGGGGTGGCGTAGGTCATTTCAATCAGTTGAAACCAATAAAGGACTCCGCTCCATTGTTTCCTGTGGCCTGTTGAGGTCACTGGAACAAAGGTGTGAATGGGGGTTGAGACTTCTTGGAAGGGAGCTCAGGACAGCACTGTAAGCAGGGGGGAAGTTGATGGCGTAATCCACCTCCTCAATTCAAAGATGGTTGTTCACACAGTGGACATAGATAGCTTCTTTTGAGCGTAATTTGTCACTCCAGAGATCACGTCTCCACTGCAGAAAGTTGGCGACCCCTGTGCACTTTGCCACTTTGTGGCTGAGTTGCTGCTGTTCCCAATCGCTTCCGCTTTGTTATAATACCACTAACAGGTGACTATTGAATATTTAGCAGTGTGGAAATTTAATGACTGGACTATTTGCACAGGTATCATCCTATCATGTACCACGCTGGAATTCTCTGAGCTCCTGAGAGCGACCCATTCTTTCACAAATCTTTGTAGAAGCAGTCTGCATGCCTACAGTAGGTGCTTGGTTTTATACAACTGTGGCCATGGAAGTGACTGGAACGCCTGAACTCAATGATTTGGATGCGTGAATGAATACTTTTGGCAATATAGTGTATCTCGGATTCCTTCACACATTTTGTCCTATCTATGGATTATTGGGGAAACACTTCTGGGCTGCCAAGCCTCTGGTGCATGTCTGAAGATAAATGAGCAAAATTTGTCAGCCAGAGCACCTATAATTACACAGAGGAATTATGGGTGCACACTAAAATTACCGTCTGAATAATAAGCAGGAACGCAAACACTTAGATTCATTTCACAGGTGCTTCACACGTAACCAACGGCTAATTGGGTGTGAGACCCAGTTTTCTGAACAAAGCCTTGGCTGTGAAAACATCTCTTGAGATAAGATGTTTTTCGAAAGCATCCACAAGTGAGCGTAAGAAGGCAGGGACAATGCTTACGTTCATGTAACAGGTATGGTATGTCCGTAACCCTTATGCTACTGTTGGTATGAAAGAGCATTCTGACTTTAGGTCCCTACACACCTTGATGCACCCACACAATTATGTTCTTTTTTACACGAAAACTCCGTATCGTATCATTCCAGGAAAGCAACATCTAATCTCACTTTCGCCTTGTGACCAAATCCCAAATAATGTAAAGCTGTGCATTTCTAGTTTCTGTGAACACATAGTGCTTCACATTCTTCCTCTCCATACTCATCTTGTTACCCTTTAGCAGTCTGAAAATAAAAATAACTAAACTTCTGCCTGAATTCTTTTTGAATCTGTGTGTACAGTCGATTACACAGCAGCTCTTTACCGTTTTAGTAGTGTTTCCCATATTTTTCCATGTGAATGCATCAGTGGCGCTGACTGCTACATTTCTTTTTTTACATTTTTACTGTTGTGACTTCTGTGCACATGATGACATAAAAGGAAAGGCTCTCCTCTCCCTGAATTAAACAAATGGGTCATACAACGCAGCAGCATGGTGGCACAGTGGTTAGCACTGCTGCCTCATAGCAAGAAGGTCCTGGGTTTGAATCCACCATCTGGCCAGGGCCTTTATATGTCAAATTTAATTAGTGGGGTTGGGGTTACGTGGTGATTCTAAATTGCCCATTGGTGTGAATGTGAGTGTAAATAGTTGTCCTGTGTAGGGAATAGAGATTGTTTACAACAATGCATGTACTGCCCAAGCTAATACTAGTAACAGGGTTCAGTATTGTACTACTGAAGAAGAAATTTAGTCACTGTGTCATCATAGAAGACCGAATGTAGTGAACCTTTAGCTGACCTTTAACCTGTGCTAAAGGCAATAGAAATATTGTCTGCAGAGAGAAATTATACCATTTTGCAGTCTGTAAAGTATCATGGTGAGGGAGGGTCTAGCTTTATATGGTTCCTAGAGCACTGCTTCTTTTCACTTTTTTTTAAGCGATAGAAATAAGTTGTTTCAGCATCCTCATTTAGTTTTCATTCCTTTTCATTTACTTTCACTTGCTGGTTAGCTGTAGTCACTTAAATCTACTTGGTAGGGTTTCAAAAAAGGAAGGTGGTTTGGGTTAAAATATGACAATTTAAAACAGTAACCCTGCATATTGAAAGTGGGACTTAAAAATATGCCTCAAATATAGGTAGATTTCATAGCATCCCCATAGCATGTCTGTTTTTTTTGATGAAGAGGATTAGCAATTTTACTCTGAAACCCTCCAGAATGACCAAGTACTTTGTCTCTAAAGCTGAACTGAGACACCCTTCAGCAGAAATTTGTTTCTGCTGTTGGTATCTGCAATCTTATTTTTTCAGTCACTACCCAGAACTTGTGATCATAGGTGAGGGCAGGAACGTGGCTCCACATGTAAACTGACAGGTTTTCTTTCATGTCCAGCTATCACTTCATCTCAAGTATCTGCACGAAACACATCAAAACAATGCTGTTTTCATTTTGTCGAGTAAACGGGGGCTTAGAAGTGCTAATTCTCACCCCAGCTGCTTCACACCCAGTTGCAAACCAAACCAGTGTAAGCTGCAGGTCACTACCTGATAAAGCCAAGATCACAACATCTTCTGCAAAAAAGGAGAGATAAGATCCTGAGCCCACAAAATCTGATACCCTCCAACCCTTGTCAAAGGGCAGGTCTGACGTAGTCCATCACCCACCAGGAACAAGTCTGACTTTTTGCTGACAATATAAACCACTCACTAGAGTTGTACAACTAAAAACATCCATCCATCCATCCATCCATTAATTCATTCATTCATTTATTCTCTTCCATCTGGGGCTGGGTCAGGGGGGTCTCAGCCTAAGGAGAGAAACCTAGACCTCTTCTCCCCACCCACCTCCTCAAGCTTATCCAGGGCAATACTGAGGTATTCCCTGGCTAACCACAACATTTAGTATTTACAGCATGTGTTTGGTCTGCCCCACGGCCTCCACCCAGTAGGGCATGTCCATCAGACCTTATCCAGGAGGTATCCTAGTCAGATGTCTTGTGTGGAGGAGCAGTAGCTCTACCCTGAGCTCCTTCCCTGACTCGTAAACTAGACCCCACGAAACTTTCACTCCTCCTCTTGGAGGCATCAGCTCGTCCCTGAGGACCATGGCCTCAGACGTACAGGTGCTAATTCTCATACCTGTTGCTTCACACTCGGCTGCAAGCCACTCTAGCGCGACCTGGAGGCCACCACGTGATGATGTCAACAGGTCCAGGTCTTCCGCAAAAAGTAAAGATGAGATTCTGAGGACACCAAGGCAGAAGCATTCTGCCATTTGGCTATGCCTAGAAATTGTGTCTATAAAAATTATGAATAGAATCGGTGAAAAAGGGCAGCCCTGGCGGAGTCCAACACCTACCAGAAATAAGTCAAAGAATTTTGCTAGCAATGCAGACCAAGCTCTTTCTGCAGTTCTACAGGATCTGTATGGTTTGTAACAATGGGCCAGACACCTCAAACTCCTGCGGCACACTGCACAGGATAGCTCGAGGGGTGCAGATGAATGCCTTTTCCAGGCCCACACATACTCTTTAAGAGGGTTATCAGCTGGCCCAGCATTCTGCAACCAGGATGAAAACTGCATTGTTTCTCTTGAATCTAAGGTACAACTAACTCTCCTTTCCAGCACCCAGACTATCTATGGGTAGCTGAGGAGTGTGATCCCCAATAGTTGGAGTTCACCCTACAGTATCTTCTTGAAGATGGGAACCACCACCCTAGTCTGAAAATTTAGATGCGCTGCTCCAGATCTCCATGTGATGTAGCAGAGGCATGCCAACCAAGAAAGCCCAACAACATCCAGAGTCTTCAGGAACTCAGGGCGGATCTCATCCACTACAGTGGTTCTGCCACCAAGGAGCTGTTTAACCACCTTAGTTACCTCACCCCCAGTTGAGTTCTCCCCCTCATCTCCAGACTCAGCTTCCTCCTCAGAAAACGTGTCAATGGGATTAAGGAGGTCCTTGAAATATTCCTTCCACCACTTGACTATATCTTAAACTGAAGTCAGCACCACCCCACCTGCACTATACACATATGAGTCGTTCACCACTTCATACATCCGTATGTTCAAACGTGGTGTTCATTATGGAAAAACTTTGGTTTGGACAGATGTCCAAAAACAGAACACCAATCAGGTTCAGATCAGGCAGGTCATTCCTCCCAGTGATGCCCCTTCAGGTCTCACTGTTGTTGCCTATGTGAACACTGAGGTCCCCCAGTAGGATGATGGAGTCACCAAATGGAGCACCAATGAACACCCCACCCACTGACTCCAAGAAGGCTTGGTACTCTAAATTGTCATTTGGTGCATAAGTGCAAATATCAGGACCCATTCTGTGCCTGAAGGCACAGGGAAGCAACCCTCTTGTCCATCAGTGAAAACTCTAACATACAGGCAGCAAGCTGGACAGTCACATCAGCAGATGGAATTTTACTCACACACAGGAGGGTTATTCCTATGTTGACTAGGGTTTGCAATGTAGCAGGATCAGCTCTCCTTTTTTTTTTTTTAATAAAGGGCCCATATCAAAAATTAGCCAAATAAGTACTTCCATTTATTCAACTGCATAGGTGGAATTCAATGCTTTTGGATGAGGTCCATTGGGACCCCAAAACATTTGTGTTTTTAAAAAGCACTAATCAAAGCAGAAATAGAAAATGTTGTAACATAGTAACAAAATTATTGACAACATCATAGAAATTGGAATGATAGAAAAACAAACCTGTGACAAATGATGGAAAATATCCCTCTGGCATCTGCACGGACCCCAGTCGCTGAGGATTAACAGTGGAGGTTAGCAGAGTTTTATATGCACATATGGCTAGCCCCCTGCAGAGTAGTCACATGTGCTAAAAGATTTAAATTATTTGCACCTATTAGTAATGTTGATAGGCTAATTTAATTGAATTTAATTAATTGTAATTTAATCTAATTTGATACTCAATAAGCTGTATTACCATCATTATAAGGCTCAAGTTTGTATTGCTGTGCCAAGCAATTATTTCAGTTCAAAGGTTGCTAAAAAAATGACTCTTTTGATGGTAAAGGTTGCTGATTCATGGCAGGCAAAAAAAAATGTCATCAGTTAAAATATCAACATTTTCAGACATATACATATTTTGACTTTACCTGCTAGTTTTCAGAACTGTAGTGTCATTTCACCACAATTTGCAGACCAGCACTGGGTTCAGCAATCATCCAGTTCACGTGAGCGTTTGTGTTCTTCCATAAATATCAATGATGATAATAGTGAGCAGTCAATTGTCTAAACTCACTCAGCAGAGGACAATAAAACATTCAATCTCCCAAACTGTGACAGCACAGATGATAAAAGCATACAAAACTTTAAAAAAGCAAACAGTTTTTTGTCTGGTTGTTTTTTTGTTTGTTTTTTTAATTTATTATTATTTTTGCCTTTTTTCAAACTTCCTCTCTGTGGCTTCATCTTTCAGCTACCACTTCTCCATTTCTGTCTGCCTCGTTATTTTCTTTCTTTTCCCACCTTTGGTGTTTTAAAAATAAAAAGAACAAGTGAGGGAAAAAAATAATGTAAAATGTTCCTCCAGGGTGTTCCTGCATTGCTTTGGTAATATCTCCTACTTCTGCTTCTCAGGAAATATGATTAGACTTTTGCCTCCAACAAGGTATGTTAGGGGAAGGTAAACCACACCAATACAAATCACTTTTTGTTCTTGTTAGTGGGGAAATAAAAACAGGAAATGGTATTCACTAACTATAAAGAGAAGTTAGACATCACATTTGATTTTGTTTTAAACACATTCAGGTTACTATAATTACTGTAAATTTTCAACGTGTTTCAGGAAAAAAAAAAAACTAATTTATATCGACATCTTAGTTTTCATTTTTGTTCAACACCTTCTTGCTGTAATGGGCCAATACAGTCAAAGGTATCACTGAATTCTTAGCAGTCCATTTTTAGCTTGTAATGTAAACAACACTAAAGAAAGTGTCAAGAACAAAATGAGGCATTTGGCGTTGGCAGAGATTTGATACGTTTTTCATGGGTGCCACTAATATACTCAACTCAAATATACTGCTCAACACAAAAATGCATTTTCCTTACAAATGTGGCTCCATTGAAGGGGAAATAAGCAGGCTTTCCGATGGTATGACAATGGTATAAGATTTGTTGCCCAAAAATACTGAAACAACAAAGAAATAATTGAGCAAAGACAAATTTTGTATTTGTGCTCTCTCTATATATTTATTTTCAGACTGGAGAAGTATAGTTGGATGGTTGCAAAGAGACGTAAGGTACTCAGAACTGAAACAATTGCACTACCAGAACATTGCAGACATGGAGAACCACAACAGGTTCCTTAGAATCAACTCTACAAGTTCTAAGTGACACAAAGCAGTTCAGTTGGCAGGAAGTGACTTCAGGGGAACCACTGGTCATGTGTAATAACATTTTCTCTGCAAGATGAAAATTATATGCAAATTTAAACAGAATTTTGATTCATCTATTTATTTATTCATGTGTGTATTTATTTATTTCATCTTCCAGTGCAACCAATGTTTTTCAGTGTCAATTGTTTCCAATATCAAAACAGCTTTTTCCAGTACATGTAGTTCAGTGTCAGAGTTTCTGCTTCGAGAACAATTTGTGTCTTTTGTGGCTACACAGAAAATCTGCACGGCGACTGCAGCCTGTTGTGGAAACAGATAAATTAGAGAAACTCTAGAAATAATTGCTCTTGTTTCTTTTTCTCTCTGCTAGTGGATGACACGAGTGAAGTAAAATAAACTCAGTTTGTTGCTGATGATATTCTGGTTTTGAAGTTGTCAGCAAGTCTATAAAGTAAAAATCAATAATGTATTAGTCCATCTATTATTACTTTAAGACTTCTGTGGCTCTTTACCTCAAACCCTAAAACCGGGAACCTCTCAAAATGGGTTTCATATAGGGAAGAGTTCAAATATTAAAACAATGAAGGTAAAGGCAACATTGCTGACAGGACATGGGGGAATTTTTAGCTAATGATTATTGGATTTATTATTGCAGCCCCCCCCACACACACACTTTCAGCGCCTATTTGCTATAATCCAAGAATAACTGCAAGTGGCACCGATTTTATTTATTTACTTCCTTCAGCAGCCATATTTAAAACCGTGCTACTTGGGAAATTAGTTGGCTAACTGTTTTATGATGAGTTTATTCATTTTTTAAAAAATTTGCATTCAAGCCCTCTTCTACACACCTGACCCTCCAAGACAAATAATTTGACGCCTGCTTTGCTTTTCCGTTCCACTGTGAAGCAAATGACTTCCAAAACGCTCCACAGCCAGTGCTGATTTAGAGAACTAGAAAGAGCACAGCCAAGGATGGATAGATGAAATATTGATGAAAAGCTAAATGTGTGATTTGTAGCATGGCATCAAAGGCATCTGCTTCACTGGTGCAATGAGAGGGAGAGGGAGAGGGAGCAAGCGGTGAAGACGGGAAAGCGGTGAGAGGGAAAGAAGATGGATGGATACATCCAGACCAACACAGATGATGACAAGAAGTGAACGAATTCAGTCACTGAAAGTCTGATAACATCATACTACAGTACAGTAGGGCATGTACCATACTGCAGTATGGTACATGCCCTACCGTACTGCAGTCGCATCATTCGTAGCCATTTTTGTTGTGGTATCAGAAAGATGCCCTATGGAGATACTACTTGCTGTACTTCAATTTATTTTTCTGGTATACGGTCCTTAGATTTGGATAAAGATCCTCCTTATAAAATGCAATGTGTTGAAGATGATCTACATATTTAGTCCATAATCTACAGACATATATACAATTGGGAATATAAACGTTGACTAGAATAATAAATATTTGCTTGTTGTGGCTTCATAAAAGTGAAGAGCTTTTGGCTTTATTCCATTTCATATAACTGCAAAAATCCTTTTGCATTCCAGAAAATTTTAAGGCCGAGAAGCGTTACGCTGGAACCTGTTGATCACTCGTTTTATGAGTGTGATAAATTTCTCGCTCTTTAGTTTTCCCTCACCGTATGCTTAAGAATTGTGGGTATTATTTAAAGTCGTATTAAAACCTCACCTACACAGGTGGATGGAAAACCACACTGGGCTCAGCTAAATAGAAGAAGAAGGAGAAAGAGCTTTATTTGTCACATACATTTACAGACAGTGAAATTCAATCTCTGCATTTAACCCATCGCACATAGACAATGTAGTAAACAGCACAACATGTAGCAGCTAGAAAGTGCCCAGGAAGCAACCTGGGGGGGTTAGGGCCTTGCTCAGTAGCCTACAGTAGTGCCAGCCTGGGAATTTGAA
>VUQJ01003905.1:0-16484 GCA_015108635.1 Andinoacara biseriatus
GTTTTTAACAACACTTTGATGAGAAGCTTAATCGACTACTCTTGTGTCTTGATTTAATATTCTAAAGCGGAGCGTGGAAGCTGAGAAGAATTTAAAATTCCCAGCCATGGATACTTATCTAGTCTGGCATCCCGCCTCCTCCTCCACACATGAATGAATCTTTCATTAAGACAGGTTTAGGTCTCTTTTTTGGCTCGTGGTTTGGCTCCCTCTCTTGATAATATTAATGAACTCAGCTCTTAAAATGTAATATATGATACATATCAATTTTTAGAACTTAATAGTAGAATGAACCCATCTTCCTGAATAAAAATCTGATCTGCCATATTTATCTGAACAGGATGCAGGGCTCATGATGAATGTTGCCAGGAGCTGTTGGGTTAATTTATTCTGAATATCAATAATCAGTTAAAGCCCCAGAGATTTCCTGGAGCAGAATATTTCTGAACACCAGGTCATCGGAGGAAAATTTGTCTTTCTGGGCATGGTCTGACAGGGGTCACAGCTCCGTGGCTCGGCCATTATCTGCTCTGAAGATGAATCAGCTTTTTTTTTTAACTCTATTCTCTGGCACTGAAATAAAAGCAAGCCCAAACTATGCCCAAACTAATTAATTCAATACAACTAATCAATATTTAGCTGAGCTGAAGTGTTTAATAGTCAGTACATTAGCATACTGAGATAGTTAATTATTTTAGGGAAAGCAGGACAGAGTGAAGTTTTATGTAATAAAGGTACTTGGTGGGCACTAATGTGTATTTTTCCCCAGAAATGTGTCACTGTAGACTGCCAAGTAAAGTCAATTTTCTAGATATATATTTTAATAAAGTGCTTCACAGACACATCTCAAATTAATAATCAGTAAATCAATAATTAATGAACACTATCAGTAATTGTCAAATTTTAGAAATGTTTAATTTTCTTCTTTTCTTCTTGTGGGTCTATTTGTGTCTGCTTTGTCTTAGTTTTGTATGCATCAGTTATTTGTACAGTAGTAGACAGTGAGCTCACTACTCCACTGAAGTACTTTTCTCTAGTCCGATATCGACTCATAATAAAGTACTGTCAGTAGAATGAATGGCCCCTATTATAAGTATTATGTATTCAGTTACTGACATATTGTCACTAAAGCACTGCAAGAATTGGAGCAATTTTTTTTTTTACATATTTTATGAAGTGGGCTGTAACATATAATTTTTATTATAAAAGCAGATCATATTTCTATGTATAGGGATTCTCAAAACTGTGATTAATTACAGTAGTTGAGTTAATGAACTTTCCAATACTGCTAACATATTCAAAGTGCCTTACAGTTTTGTAGTGATTTCAGGGTAATCTTTGTGATATTACTTGATAGGGTGAGCAGGAGAGAACATGGAGACCCCCAGATAGAAGAGTTGAATATTGGGGAGGCAGCAGAGCCTGAAGGACGAGGAACCGGTGAGCATGGCAGAAAAGATAGCTGTCATACAGCTCTATTAAAAATGATAAGCAGCACTATACTGCATCTCCTCTGCTATTCCAACATCAAACCTCTAGATGGCATTAGAGCTCCATTTAAGAGCTGAGTTTCCTCATGCACTTTATTACAGGAAAAAATAGAATTGGTTCCACGTTATTAGTTCAATGACTGTTGGATTATGTCTCTGCATGAGGATAATAAATGTTATGAGGACTGTTTCCTCGAGTGTTTAGCTGCATCATTACTGTGATGAATCTCCAGGAGCGGTAGCCACAGACTTTGATGGGGATGGGCGCCTGGAGCTGCTGGTGTCTCACGGTGAAAGTGCAGCACAGCCACTTTCTGTCTACAAAGTCAACCAGGTGAGTGTTTGTGAGACGTGACACTCAATAACAAGTGTGACATTAACCCTTAAGTCCTCTTTTTCTGCCTGTTTCTTAGGGCACTATTAACTCATGGCTGCGAGTGATTCCCCGGACCAAGTTTGGTGCTTTTGCCAGAGGAGCTAAAGTGGTGGTGTATACAAAAAAGAGTGGCCCACACACAAGAATAATTGATGGTGGCTCAGGGTACCTCTGTGAGATGGAGCCTGTCGCCCACTTTGGCCTTGGTAAGGAAATATCAGAATATACATTTTAACTTGTTTTATCTGTGCTACAGAAGAAACATATAATGTTAATTCACTCTTAATTAAAATTAAGAAAAGCACATTTTTCCTCATAACTGACTTTTGCTGTTCTCACATTGGTTTCTGGGGATTGGATGGGTAGTAAGACAGATAAGCATCGCAGATAGTAGCAGTAAGGAGGAAAACAAAAGCATGTGGAAAGCATTGTCTTAATACCTTCAGCCTGATTAGGCACCCACGGGAGCGAAAGTTGCCTGTGGGAGGGAACGGGTTGGACAAAGCCCGGAGAGTGGAGGAGGACAGGTGCTGCAGATGGAAGCCAGCCATGATTGTGAGGAACCAGCTCCCTTTCTCCTTCTGCCCCCCTAGGACAGTCAGCTGGTTACCATCCAGGCCTGCTAGCCCACCCACTGCTGCTCCCTGGCTCTGCTCACTGAGCCTGTTCTATATCAGGATTGTCTAAGCTCAGTTCACTTCTGGTGGCCCTTATAATACACTCCAGCAGCAACCTGTCCAGACAATTGTGGCTTAAGAAAAGACCTCCATACTCCAGGGTAAAAAGTGTCACTACTCATAGACATGTGAGATATACTCCCCACCACCAAATTAGACGGTGTCACTTGGGTGCAGAACAGGTGAAATATTCTTTGGCTCTCAGGCAGCACACCTGCTGAGTGGATCACTGTCTGGCAAGGTAACTCAAGATCTGTTTACATAAGAAATGCCACTTTAATTAAGGGCTACAGAGGGCCTCTGGAGAGGGGCTTTCTCTATCCTTGATGAAAATAGTTAACAGAGAGAGGAGGGGAGAGTGCCTGTACAACATGAGTCAGTACAAAAGCGAGGAAGGGGAAAGATTCACAAGACTTACAATATATATATATAGGTTTCTCACATGACATCATACGTCTCAAAAGTTGTCTGCCATATTGGTAAATGGACTAGTTCTTATATAGCGCTTTTCTACTCTAATTGAGCACTCAAAGCACTTATACAACATGTTTACATTTACCCCATTCACACAAGCACTTCCATATGTAATTAAGCTAAGTGCTTTAATTAGCTAACATTCACACACATTCATACTTCAACGCTTGCGTCGGAGAGCAACTCGGGGTTAAGTATCTTGCCCAAGGATACATTGGCGTGCAGGCTGGAGCAGCCAGGAATCGAACCGCCGACCTTCCGATCAGTGGGTGACCTGCGCTACCTCCTGAGCTACAGCCACCCTGTGCTACAACCGCTAGTTGGGAGGAAAAAAATACGTTTTCCCAGCTTGTTTCACAAATAGTTCTTAGAGGTTGCTGGCTCTCGTTAAGAGGGTGGTGCATCAAAAATCTCCGTATGACTGCTGTCGTTGCTACCTGATTGCCGCAGTCACTCATACTGTAGTTTCCATGGAAGATGTGACTTGTCTGCAAACACTTGCTAACTACTAGTGGTGCTGTAGTAAATCAAAGTTTCCAGTTTGTGTCACAGTTTTCAATCATTTGCTACTACTTGGGGAGTACCTGGACCTTTTTTTGTAGAGAAGTCTGTGTTTTTATGCATATTACGGGCAACCCTGGAAATCTGCTAGAGACCAAAACAATTGCAAGGAGGTTTTTGCCATCTGGTCCAGAGGATACACATTTTTCCTTTGTGACCCATGCCAGGGACTCACTGAGCAGTTTCTAGGCTTGTGTGACTGAGGCTCCAGCAATTGCCCATCAACTTCCAGCAACCACTCACCAATCAGTTAAGTAATATTAATTTTCCCATCATAAACACTGATTGCCAGATGGCTATGGACCAGTCTCTTGACCATACATTGTCACCATGATTGCTGCACATCCAAAATGGCAGACAATTTAGAGCCATGTGGTTAGAGGTCACATGTCTGCAGAACCTCAGTACTGTAATGTGTGAGTCTTCAGTGATCAGTAAGGCTTTGAATGTATTTATGTGTGCACTGTAACTATCTCAAAGATTCCTTTTTGAATAGGCAAGGATGTGGCCACTGGTGTTGAGGTGTACTGGCCAGATGGCCAATCAGTAGCCCGGCCCCTGGAGCCTTCAGAGATCAACTCAGTGCTGGAGATCCACTATCCAAGAGATGAGGAGGAAGTCACTCCTACTGTGGAAATAGAGGTACAGAAGTGCTTCATAGTGAGCTCCGCAGTAACTCATCCTCTACAAGACAGCTATATCCTGTAGAACAGGTTAAGTAAAAAAAAATACTGATTTTATCAGGGTGACTTGAAAGATGCTACAAACACAATTCCAAATTAAAAAAAAACAACCAACATTAAGTTGTTTACACTAAGTTGTTGGAATAGTGAAACAGCTTTAAAGATGATATCCATCCATCCATCCATCCATCCATCCATCCATCCATTCTTTTCTGCTTGTGTGTGTGTGTTTTTAAATAGTGGCCCAGGTCTTTCATGGATGAGTTCAGTAATGATATTTCATATTGATTGTGTTTTACAGTGTGGTCATGGGTTTGCTTTAAATGAGAATGGTCGCTGCACAGGTAAGCTGAAGCATTTTATCCACTCTGTGCTCGCCTCTTTGTTTAAAAACCCTTAAACACGTCAAGTGTCTTTGTCTTCCTCACCTCTCCCTGCCCTCAGATAAAGATGAGTGTACCCAGTTCCCCTCTGTGTGTCCCTCTGACCGCCCTGTCTGCACCAACACCTATGGCAGCTATAAGTGCCGCGCTAAGAGAAGATGCAACCAGGGCTTTGAGCCCAACGATGATGGGTCAGCCTGTGTGGGTGAGTGGTCCTGGCAGAGCCAGGGTAGCTGGATTACCAAGATCGGAAGAACAAAAGAAGCACTGCCAGAGAGTGAGATGCATTAAGCCTTAATTACAGTGGTTTTGAATAAAGGGCTTAGAGGTGCTTACATTCCTCCAACCATGTCCTCTCTCTGCAACGCACTGTCTTGCATGACTACTTCCCCCATGTGATTGAGCTGTCTTTCAACCACAAAGACACACATGTTGGCTAACATTTCCCTGCCCTCTGTTTCTCTCTCTTCTCGGCAGCCCAGGTGGCTTACTTTGGGGGAACACGGTCTTCCGGGGAACGCAAGCACCCAGGTCTTACTTTCCGGCTGCTCCCCATCTCTCTGCTACCCCTCATCTCTACCCATCTCTATTCTGGACTGCTGTAGCTGTCACAGTTTTCTCTCCTTCCTAACTCTACACTGCTGAAAGGGGATGTACAGAGACTCTCAGAGCAAACTTTTCACAAAAAAAAAATCCTCTTCACCTTCTCCTCTGTGTTTCTCTGCTATCTTTATCCATCAGCTATTTACAGTCTTGCCTCCTCACCATCCGCTGCTATGTGTCACCTCTTGGCTCCCGGCCCCCTTTGGACTGTAAAGAAACATACAGGGAGCATGCTTGCTGGGAGCTACGGGGTTCAGAACTAACTGTGCCACACCCGCAGAGCCCTCACGTCATCACCTGGCACTTATCTTAGTGGGACCTGAACTGAGGCCAAGTCAATAAGCGGAGCTTCACCGTATAAACCGCTGCACATACAACAGACAGATCTACTGTCTCCATAGACCACATTCATTAAAGACACACTGAGCCTCATGTGTATATCCAAAATGCCACTATGCTAATCCTTACAATGTCACTCTCATTATGGACTTACTGGGATGCCGAGGAACACCAGGTCTCCAAACTGTATGTTTTGAGTGTGTATTAATGTGTTTGTGTGGCTGTGTGAGCCTGAGTGTACTGGGTCCAAAAAGGCAGTCGGGTAGAGAAACATATGCCAGACCATCTGTCTCTGATGGTAGGTTACATTTTGTTACACATGAATTATACAACAGCACTGAGAAGATAAACACGTGCGTGCGTGTGAGCACAAGAGGAGGTACATTTAAAAAAATTTTAAGTACAGTAGTTGGGAAGCATACCAAAACTCGTCACCTAAATGAATTATCAGACATGTATAAAGAACGTGACGACAGAAGGAAAACACCTAAACCAAAACTCAATAGTGCACTTAATTTATGTAGGTGTTTCTTCATCTTTTACACTGTGATTACAATCATGGACTCAACATGCAGTAAAAGCTGCTATAACTTTCTTACATTTTAAATTGTACATATTAAAACAGAAGTCTTCAAGATTTCAGCCCTGGTTGATTTAGCAACACTTCCAGGTCTTATTTTGCAACTGGATATTTGTATGATATCACAACCATAAATAATCCATCTTGCCAGGCTTGGAGCCAAAACCGCAGTCAGTTTGGAGCTTTTGGTGTCGAGAAACTATTGAGAAATAAGCTTTGTGTGTTTTAGGACCAACAATTAATGGATGGGTAATCCAAACACCAAGTATTTTCTGTAGCATGCCTCGTGAATGCTTTTTAAGTGCAAAATTTTTCATCTACACGAAAAGGTTTCTGGTAAAGCATTTTTCATTCCGTTAATATTATTTGCCATTTTCACTAGCACTGTGTCCTGCAGAGGCTTTGTGGCAGAAAGCATTAAAGCAAACCTTCTTCAGTGCAACGCGGCAGCAGAAAGTTCTCAAGTTGCTTTAGCAGTGCCTCAGTACAGCTTCTTTCCCTGCTAATGTTGCCACAGACACCTAGTCAGTAATAATAATAATAATAATAATTCATCATCATCATCATCATCTTTGAGGCTGCCACTTTAAGTTTTAAGTGCACTAAACCCTTCGTAACAGTTTTCCACAAACACCAACTATTCCATAGTTTTGTTGCTGTTATCAGATTGCATGGAGAGACCAAAATCACCAATGCCTCTTATTACTTTTGTAACTCCCCTACTCTATCTACGGCATTTTGACTCAAGCCCAAATGTTTGTTTGTTTTTTGACTTTTTAAAGGATTTGTTAACAATGAAAAAAAAACTGGAGGAAGTTGCTATTTGATGAGTTGGGATTTGTACAGTGAGATTGCATACAGCACTCATGGTGAAGCCTTCGCTACAGTGGACGAAAATACATAAAACATATGGAGCCCTTCATTTTTATTAAATGCTACAGACATCGTTTTTTTGTCTTATTGCCATGTTTCCTGCATCGTTTGGGAAATGAATAAATATTTTGGCAAAAAACACGACCAAAAATGGAAAAACATTTTCCTGCACAAGATGATGACAGCGTGTTGACTGACAGGTTTTTGCTTCCATATAATTCTGCAGGGGCGCATCACTTCTTGCAACACAGCCCTCATTTTATCCGGCGTTAGACCACAATCAATGTCACCGCAGGGGATGATGTTCTTCATTATGTGTTTGGCCAGTACAACTCTCCAGAGAAGTGAATGTCTTTTTGTGATTCATGGATTTATCCCTACTCGCTCGCTGAGGCAAGTGTTACATATATTTTGGAAATTCTTAACCAAAAACCTCACACATTCCATTGAAAATCCCGCACTACTCTCTGCCCCATGACATCTGTCCCTGAGCCTCTTAATGAGCTGGACCGAAACCCCAGATGCCACCTGTAAATATCATACATCTCAGAGGTTTGGAAGCAGAACTCAGTTCTCGGCGAGGCATTTTTTTTTTAATGAAAACAAAGAAGCATCAGAGCATGAAAAGCTAATAAGTAAATGATGATGGATGTGTTAAAGCAATTAAAATGAATCGCCACAGATCCCCACTGGATCAAAGTTGACAGTGTTGTCACGCTCTCTGTGAAAGCCAAAGAATCGTGAGATCGAGTGCTCAGTGAGATCACGTCCTCTAAAACATTTTAATGTTTTCTCAAAAAATTATGTCAGAGGTTCAAATGAGGTTATTGCACTGTAAGAAGAGAATGCAATTTTTTTTCTAGTTTCAAGCACACTCTTGGGTCAGGCTTAAACTGAATAAGGCCTGATGTGTAAGCTCACGAGTTTGCAAGAATAATTGGATCTACAAGTGTTCATTATATGTGCATGCTTTCCAATGACATTTTTTTATTGGTCTATTTTCTTTTTAAAAAACTCTGTTGGTCACACTCAGTCTCCACAGTGCTCAAAACAATCTACTGTCAGATACATCTACTATGTATATTTTCCTAAAAATGTGTTGAAGTGGGTCGTAAAATTTCAGCTGATTGTAAAAGTTGTAAACAAAGTCAGGATGCTAGTAAACATAATTGGCTATTTGGCAACTACAACAATCTACATGTACATGCTAAAATATGTTGTGTACAGTATTTACTGTATCTGCTCGATCTACTCTAATATTCGGGGTGTCTTTAAAATCACAGGTTATTCTGTGTGTGGTAGGACTGGAAATAAATAAAAACACAATATTGCCTGTGACGAATTAGTTGCTGAAGCACTGCAGATGTACCTGGAAGCAAACATTTTTTGGACACAGCAGAAGGACATGAATACAGAAAGATATCAGTAGGTACAATTTTTACTAGAACAGGATGCAATAAAAAAAATCATGTAATTCTTAAAATCGTGTAATGTACCTGAACATTGTCTGTGAATGATGTTCAAGGGAGGATGCTGAGTGTGTGTGCGTCGTATCTGGCATGCTCACCGCCGTTGCGTTGTTTGTATCCCAGAGGCTCCAGCTGTTTTTCTCTCTGCAGGAATGAAGTAGAGACGTCCCTGTGCAAAATAAAACCTGGAACAAAATGCTCGCAATGTGTGTTTCAGGGGAGTCTAGTCTGTCTGTGTGTGTGTGTGTGTGTGTGCGTGTGCAAGCATTTGGTCCACATAGAAACATAATCCAAGATGCCTTATGTTTCCGCTGCACCACCAATATCCAAACACCCCGCAAACAGTAAATGTACAATGTTCGCACAGCAGGAAGCATTCCCAGAAAATGACACAGGATCAGATATGGATGGATATGTTAACAAAACATTTCTGCGGCACCAAAATGACAAGAAAAAAAAAAAGGGAACGGAAGGACACAAATGAAAAAAGCTGCATAAATGTGGATGTTTTCACTGTAGTAATTTCTTTTTAGTTGCAGCCAGAGAATATGTATGCTTATTTTCTTTTATCCCCAGTGCAAAGAACCAGGCCGCCTTCTCAGGGCTTCATGAGTGCAGTAATGCTGTGTCCAAACTCTCCTCAGGCCAGCATAAGCCTAATTCCATCGAGGCTGCATTGCAGTTCATTGCAGGTTGAGATCAAAATTAAAGCTTTATCACGCTTGCTCGTAATTGCATGAGCACATCTCGGGTCATTTCATTTAAATTGATCTGACTAATTTAACCATGCCTGAACACTAAAACAAGCCAGTGACATTACAGATTAATGCACTTAAACAACCACTTGAGCATGAATGGCATCAGCAGCTGGCTGTTAAGTAGGTTGTAGGTTATTATAATTGCTGCTGATTTTAGGTCATTTGTGCAGTATTGCAAAGAACAGGTTGGAGAAGTTTTCATCACATTACGTTAGTACAATAGTCATAAGTAATGCAGTTTAAATAAATTTTTTAATCTTTGTAATAATAATACACTCTTAAAAGTCACTGCTGAAACGTTGGGGAGACATCACTATAGCAACACAGTAAAACAAGGAGCTCACATCCTTGTGACTTTAAAAAAACAGAAGAAGTTGACTGGTGAATTCACTGAATTTCTTTCCCCTTTCAGAGACCAACTTCAAATAGTTGCAATGATCAACTGGTCATCCAGAGGTTGACCCTCAACCCTAAGGGTGACTATTTTTGATCACAAGGCAAATGCACAGATCACATGAAGGGAGTCAGCCTGTCTCCCCCAAAAGATGGCAACTGACAGTGAGTGGTTACAAACCTGGTCCCCGTCTTTAAAGCAATCATTTCAAAAGCAACAAGATCACAAGTCATAATAATTTTCTTGTCATTGTCTACAATATGTGATATGCTACAGTGTGACTGTTGCATCAAGTCATTGTTGTTTGATTGTCTGACCCCTCAAATTTCACACTGCTGAACATTAGTGTGTTTTTCCAGATGTGCACAATCAATTAATTGAGTGTTTTTAGTGATCACTACTCATCAAAGTTTCCAATCCCCCTCACAGACAAGACAAGCAGCCGACGCAACACATCGGTCAGTTCTGATGCAACGTGAGGGAACAAAACGTACTTCTTCAGCCATTGCACAGTTTACTTTCTTACTTATGACCCCTAGAGGGCTTTGTCCTCACAAAGCTGATGATGTGATTTCTCCGTGTATTCTCTTATCACTACTTTTGGCCTTGAGTTTGTTGAAAACAGATGCAGCATTTCACAGCTCTCCCTCTTTCAGCCATTATCTCTGTTTCACCTCTGCGCTCAGCGGGATCTCACCCCTGACTCATTTAAAAGTTAATAGGAGGGCAGTGACTGACACAAGACCATTTATTTTCCTTTAGCAGTAGATCTAAGAAGTGCACGTAATGAGTTCTATCTCACAATTAAACAATGTGATCGCAAGTGACGTTTTAACTGGAACCACACATTTCCACTCTCACGTTGCATTTTTATGTAGCATTCTGGGCTGCACTTGGGGGAGGCCCAGCAGCAAACACAACACAAGAGCTGTCAATCACACTGAGGTCAAATAAACCGAGCAGATATTCGTGCCAAAGCCAACAGGCGGGGCAGCAGTATAGTGGGGGGGGGGGGCTGAATTTAAAGCGTGTACAGTAAATCAAGTGTAGCCAAATAAAGAGAGACAAATCCTGCTGTTTCCAACGTGTTTTACCTCTTTCCACCCTTCAAGGAGTGCCTGAACACTGCGGTTTTCATACTGGAATTTCAAAACAAATGTTAAAAATCAGTTATAACATCCGGCGTTCAAACAATAAGCCGAGAGGGTCTGTGTGGGTGGGGCTCTGTGTACAGAATGTCTGTGTTTTGAAAGGAGCACTGGGCACTGAATCTTTCTGTGCGTTGCATCACAGAGGCTTCATTCACAATAGTAACTCAGCATTATCCGGAAATTTGGGCAGATGTGGATAAATGTTTAGAGGACCCGAGTGAGCACAGCCAAAAGTTGGATGCCTGTGGTTGGCTGCCAGGGTTAATTTACCTAACTGAGTTCCTGTTGTTATGCTAGTTTTTCTGAGGGAACTGAAATAAGTGTGTGTTTCTTTGTAATTCAGTCGCAAACGAGTATCAAAAGCAGAAAATAGGCCTGAGCATCCTTTAATTTCACAACAGGCAGGGCTTTTCTCTGAAGCCAAGACCTTCTCCTGTGCGGTACCACATTTAATGCATTACATGCAAGCACACAATTGTAAACTTCCCTATAACGAGTGCACTCTGTTTGCCAGCTACTGCTGCCAGTCAAAATATATCTGGGACACAGGGGCAGCGGCGGTCACTTGAGGAAATAAACATTTTTACCCAATCAATACCGGGAAGTGACTTTGTGCTCTCGCCATCTGTGACTAAGAAAAGAAATTGTGGAAAAGGTTATTGTGGAAAATTAATGAAAGCGGGATGCAGGAGAGATGCAGAAGAAATGAAACAGATAGACAGCATTGTGTAGTTGTGCAGCCAAAAAAAGAAAACAAAAAACAATTATTAAAACTTGAAAGCACAAAAGAATTGTAGCTAAAACCTTCCATCAAAAGTTAGAGGAAAAAGTCTTTAAAGAAGAAAGGTGGGTCTGTGTAGAAGGAGAGGGTCACTTGTTAGCGTGAGACTGACCTTTGCCCACACGTGTTGAGATGTTTCTTCACTCCTCTGCTGTCAGTCCACTCTGGACGCTCCTCCTCCTCCTGTCTACACTCCTGTGATTGTAACTAAGCCTCAGTGTCTGCCAAAATGTTATCGTTCATTTCTGACCTTATGAGCAGGCTATGATGGATCTACTGTACACCTCTTATACACACACACACACACATACACATACACTACAAAATACCAATTCAAAAGCTGTGTGCTCCATCATCCCACGGGGAAAAAAACATTCATTAAACAAGATCGCTGAAATTTTTGAAAACTGTTTGTGTACAGGCCCCACCCATCTGCATAAAAATATGGGAGAGTTCTAAAAAAGGTTTTAAAAGAAGATAATTTGAAAACAAGATGTCCAGTTGCTAACTAAAATTATTTGTACTTTAAATAAATTCATCATAAAGACGAATTAAAATTTTTTTTTGTACAATAACATTTTTTGTTGAGCAATAAACTTGAAATGTTTCATTGTTCCATTACTGAACTGTTTGTAATGAAGAAGGGTGGATTAGTTATGGGCAATTTTGCATTAGTCACACAGCCAATGAACAATTCTTTGGTTAAAGGAAAATGTAGTGTTTACAGAAATTTTCAAATTTATGCAAACAATGGTTTAGGTTATGGTTTGTGTGGTATGTGATGCAAAACTGAACACCAACCTACCAGCTGAATATACAGTGTTAGCACTGCATGGCAGAAAGAAAAAGTCAACATACATATACTGTACACTCATTGGGCACTTTATTAGGTACACCTTGCTAGTACTGAGCTGAACCCCTTTTTACCCTTAGAGTCCTCATGGCACAGAATCAACAAGGTGCTGGAAACATTCTGCAGAGATTTTGTTCATAGCATCACACAGTTTGTGCAGATTTGCTAGCTACACATCCATGGTGTGAATCTCCTATTTCACCACATCCCAAAGGTTAGATTGAGACCTCCTGACTGTCAAGGCCATTTGAGTACAATGAACTCATTTTCATGTTCAAGAAAGCAGATTAAGAGGATTTGAGTTTTGTGACATGGAGTGTTATCCTGCTGAAAGCAGCCATCAGGGAATGAGGACACTGTGGCCATAAAAGGGATGGACATGGTCAGCAGCAATACTCAGGTAGGCTGTGGGGTTTTAAAGGATGCCCAATTAGTTCTAAGGGGTCCAACGTATGCCAAGAAAATATCCCTCAAACCATTACACCACCCTAAACATTGATATGAACCAGGATGGAGATTTGTTGTTTATGCCAGTGTCTAACCTTACCATCTGTAACAGCAGAAATCAAGATTCGTCAGACCAGGCAAACTTATTCAGTCTTCTATTGCCAAATTTTGGGGCACTCGGAGTGGCACCCTGTGTGGTCTTCTGCTGTAGCCCATCTCTTTAAAAGTTTGACATATTGTGCAACAGTAGGCTCACAGAGGCTCTTCTGCATACCCTGGCTGTAACGAGTGGTTATTTGAGTTTCTGTTGCCATCCTATCAGCTTGAAGTAGTCTGGCCAGTCTCTTCTGACCACTGACACAAATTAGGCATTTTCTGCCTGAGAAATGCAGCTCACTGGATCGTTTCTCTTTTTCAGACCATACTCTGGAAACCCCAGAGAAGGTCCCAGTAGATCAGCAATTTCTAAAATATCAACCTGCTTCAAGTATCCAAGACACAATTATTTATCCCACTGATCCACATTTACCTTACAGTTACACAATTTTAGAATAACTAGAGTAAATTACTCAACATGGGTACTTTTTTTTTAGTAAAATTACGCTCTATTTTGGCTCCCACCACTCTTATTATTCAGTCAAAACTGATGCATGTACATTTAGAAGAAACATACAAACCAACAAAACATATTTCAAGACACCTGCACTGGTCCCAAAGACTTTCCTTTCTAGTACTAACCAACTCAAGTTCTTCCTGTTTCTATTCAGAGTAATGTGTGTGAGACAGTCATCATGAGCAAAGACACACAGACTGGGCTTATAAACGACGTGAACTGTAGCTACAAACAGCAGCTTGGAGTCAAAGGCAACTTTCTTTTTATCAACTTCATCAGATATTTTATTCATCTCTTGGAGACAGTTAAAACTCTACTCAGCAGGCTTTGAATAATAATCAGCTTTGGAAAAAAAAAGTACATGTAAAAAGTACATAAATCCATTTTAATTAGTATGTAAATAACCTAATGTAAACATACAATTAGCATCAAGATAAGATATAAATTTCTCTCTCTCAGCAGCACAACTGGGGACTTTGTGGATCAGGGACTTCACTTCTTGTCATCCCGCTTTGTTTACACACACATCATGCATTATTAAACATCAATGCGGTTTTATTCTCCCTGAAGCAAAACAACTCAAAGCAAGTCAAAAATGCTGGTGCCAAACTCTACACATCATTATCTTATATATTGTCAGGAAGACATCATTTTGCACCTTTGAGCAATCTCTCACT
This sequence comes from Andinoacara biseriatus, assembly GCA_015108635.1. Classification (NCBI taxonomy): domain Eukaryota; kingdom Metazoa; phylum Chordata; class Actinopteri; order Cichliformes; family Cichlidae; genus Andinoacara; species Andinoacara biseriatus. The sequence continues at coordinate 14,183 of VUQJ01003905.1, forward strand.
TGTAACATTGTAACATCGTATGTTATCTTCTTGCCGATGAGTCCATGTGTCTGAATGAACTAGCTGCACTCTCACATACAGTACAGGATAAATGCATGTCATGTTAGAATTTACATACTGAAATGAACTGTACATCATCGTTAGGTGGTTGTTTGTATTTTAGCATCTCTTCTAAAGCCATGTTTTGGCAATGAGGTTATCTTGCTAAATAGCTTGATAGAGGCTCAAGGGTCTAAAGTGCAGGCTACTCCCGTCTGTGATTGTGTATTTATATCTCAATGCACATACTTTTACGAGAATATATTTAATGCTTTATCAGAATCTTCTCTCCCTTGGCAGTCTCCATGAATCAAAGCCATTCCTAAAAGGTCAAGCTACATAAAGCATAATAGCACACAGTGCTTCTTCTTGAAAAATAAATTCAATACTTTTGATCATTCCACACCAACATGCCCGTACACTGACATACTTAAGACAACACCAAGAGTCTACATCCATGCTAGCTGCTTTACGAGGCTGTGCTTAGTAGCACGTAATTACTAGCGTTAGCATGGTAACATTCCCGCAATGGCAGCACTACCGTTCAGTAGGTAAAATGTTCTTACCATGGTAACATCTAGTAATTTACACTAATATCAAAGACGAAATGATGCTGATAGTATTTCTGTTAGTGCTGCAGGTATTTGGTCATAAGCAAATCTAAACCCAATGATGGCGTTAGTCAAAATGTTCATTTATCACAAAATTATTACAATTCTTCCTGCGGGGAACATTTCATTTATTGGAAATCTATCCAGTAGTTCTTGAAGCAGTTCATTCAACAGTAGAGGCAATGTTGGAGGATCAATAAAGCCATAAACCAGGGTCCCAGCCACGATTTTTGTGCTAATTAGTCACACTGTTTTACAGGATATTTGAAAAAAATCAGTGGGTACCGCTATGAGAAAATTCAGGGCTTCACCAAAGTCATACCCGTGATACCTGTTAAAAATTTCATGGCAATCCATCTAGTAGTTCAAATGTTTCCATCTGTAACATTCCATCCATCTGCCCATCTGACATTAGCAAACACTTGTTTTCTGCTTGTCTTGTAAGACAGCCATTGTCAACCAAAATACAAAAGCAGTGTGTGAATCATCACCCAGTGATTCAATAATGTTTCAGTTCATTGAGGTGGGCATTTGTTGATGCACCGCTCTCTCAAGGTCCCACCACAGCATTTCAGTTGAGTTGAGGTCTCGATTTTGACTGGGCCACTGCAATACCTTGATACTATACTTTTTCAGCCTTTCTGTTGCAGTGAGCTGTGTTTGAGATCATTGTCTTGTAGTATGATCAAATTTGGGCCAAGCTTTATATGTATTGTCAGACAGGTGGCCTCATATTTGATTCTAGAATACTTTGGTGAACAGAGGAATTAATGGTTGCCTGAGTGACTATAAGGTGTTCAGGTCCTCCAGGCAACCCTTCCAACTAAGCCATACTGTACTTGTTCAGTCTTTGTCTAATTCTACTGTTATGAACTTTATCATTTAACATGCTAACAGAGTTCTGTAGAGTCTTAGGTTAGCTCTTGGGTTTTCTGCAGTTTCTCTGAGCATTGCACGGTCTGACCTTAGGGTGAATTTGCTGGGATGTTCACTACTGGAAGGATTGGATGCTGTCTTGAATGCTTTCAACTTAGGAATAATCTTTCTCACTGCAGAATTATAGACTTCAAATTGTTTGAAAATAGCCTTATAATCCTTCTCATATTGATGATGTCTTGCTGATGTCTTTCCCCCCTGGCATTGTGTTAACACACCTGAATGCTCCTGACCAGCAAACTTTCAAAAACCTCAGCTTTTATAGAAGTGCTCACACCTACTGATGATCAATTATTAGTTTTTCACACATGCTTCTGCATTTAAGTTTAGGTTTTGCTAACAAAAGATGAGGATGAATTTAATTAAGACCTGCTAAAATTCGATTTTTCCATATCTCCCAGCAAATGTGAATTCTCCAAGAAGCTTCGTCTATGAGCTTTGCACAATTAAGACTTTCCCCTGAGGATCATTAACACCACTCTTTCTCTGTACCTCCTACACAAAGTGAAGACACTGCTATAATTACCAACAATATCATAAGCTACATTGTGAACACTTGTTACATATGATACTACACAGCAGCTTATGCTGTACAGACAATTTGCTTTTGTAGATTCTCTGCCACTAGATGCCCAGATTTAGACCAAATGTGAAAAACTTGTATCAAAAACTGGCATCAGTGATTTTTTTTTTTTTTTTTTTTGGAATTTAAAAAA
>VUQJ01003905.1:16683-28159 GCA_015108635.1 Andinoacara biseriatus
TCTGTTTTTTTTTCTTTATGCATTGTCTAATGAGCTCCATTATCTGCTTATTGACAGTGCTGAGTCATTTTTAAGTCGGTCGGTCCATCAGCCCCAGGCGGGATCTCCGTTCCACTGGGATGAAACATGAAGGCATCAAAAAGCACAGGAGGCTGAACACAAGCACAACTGAACTCAACTGCTGTGGTAAAATGTCTGGGTAAGTTCATCTCATTCAACTAGTTAATAAAATGTAATTTTGAAATTAAACTACTGACTGAAATGGAGCAAACATGTAACCACTTCTGCACTCACTGTCCAGTGAGTAGTTTAACTTTAACCTGACATGACTCTGATAAAAGTGCAAAAGGCTATTTGCATGCAAGGGCTCTCTGCAGAGGGGTTTGCTCCCAGCCCACTTTGTTAAAGAACAAGCAAAGACCTACACTCTCATGGTTTATTAAGAGAAAAACGGTAAAAGATGATGACCAACATTATGGCAGCAAGAAATAAAAAAAAAATGCATAAAATGAAACAGTGAAAAAGATTTCTGAAAGGTCTTGTCTTTTGTTGGAAGATGTGTGGTCATTGTTGTTGCTGTCTATTGGTAATCAGCATGTGTGCTACATCAGCTTTAATCTTAACAGCCTCCACGCACGTACATATTAGTCATACAGGCTGTTTCGTTTCCCCGATGAGAGAGGTTTTTATGCACCTCAGTGTGTGTGTGTGCTGAAAGTGTAGTACTGTAATATTAGATGGAGATTAGTTTTTAATCTAACCCATATTATGTTATTTTTGTGTTAAAACTCAACGTGTCTTACTTACTGTTAAACTGAACAAACTTTTAACCTGCATCAACATATTGTGGTAAATACTAATCAAAGTAAACAGACATATTTTTTAATCATTGCTTTTGTGTAGGTTTACGTATTGCACATTGTGTGGGTTGATTCTGTTGCACACACCTTTACTCACAAATAAACATGCATCTGCCAATAACAGCCACACTGTTTCATGCATGTAGCAGGTGTAGAGATAAGAGCCCACTGCCTTTCGGTTTCTTCTGAACCAAACAAGTCAGACTGAGTCTGTGTCTTACAGAAGGTACCGATCATTGATGTTTGAGATTTTCTTAATGATCTCTGCTAAGCTGGATCGGATGGCACAGACGCATAGGGGAACAGGGGAACTACCAGAGCTTTGAAGGGTCTGGGTTTGCTTGTTTTCCCAATGAGCTGAGACGTAGGTCGATTCCAACTTCAAGTCTACCAGAATCTGCTTCTGTGCAGGTTCACACGGCCACAGGCTGCAGGTGTGTGTTTGTGTAGAAGCATGTGTGCATGTCCCCTTGCTAATATGTATCTTTTTCAGGGCAGTACTTTGACATGGCTGTGTGCATTTCTATGCGTAAGTATGTGAATATCCAGGAAGAGAGAGAAAGAGAGTGAGGAACAGTGTGTTGGAGCGTGACCTACAGCTGTGATGTGGATCACTTGTATTCACTGCTGTGAATGAGACGAATAAATAATTCAAGGTGCTCTCTGTTCGCCTTTTGATATTGAAGCCAAGTGTATGTGAGCAGAGCAGAGAACCAAGCAGTCCCACAGCTGGCCCAATTTACCAGGATTCAAAGCAGCTTGACCTAAACCACCTGAGATGAATGCAGTCATTTAGCAAGAACAGACAGCTATGAGTCTCCCAGTAGGGTGGTCGTTTTCTTGCTTTCAGATTTCAGAGATGTTGCACAAACCTAAGACTGCAATGCCAATGCATAAAACAGACAAAGTCTGTACAGTGGCCTCTCATAAAAAAACCAAAAAACCCCAAAAACTGAGTGTTGAAATTTAGTCTAATGAAGGGAAAACAGATGTGATGGAATGAAAGCAAAGGTAAATGGAAAAAAATTAGAGCAAAAACAATATATGATTATTTTAGTTTGGATAGCTCTTGGAGAGTGTAGGATATTTCTTCACTGAAACTCTGGATGCTGTTTTGTGTCTAATGCTTACAGTATGTGTGGGTTCTGTTGCACTTGTGTTTATTCTGTTTTGTATCCAGGGTGTGTTTTTAAGCCAGCTCTTCTTCTGGAGGCGATACATAGTAGGCCTCAGCAGAGAGAGTATAAATGTTGTGAATCACCTCCTTGCCTTTTTCTCTCCATTTATCCTAGAACCTGGTGCTCTCATGTTTCAGCATGCGGATGTTGGTAAGTGTACCGCTGCCCCTGTGGTGGTATCCATAAGCCTGGTGCTGCCCCTCCAGTCACCGAGCACTGCTGCCTGATGACATGGTGCTGCTGGGGCTGGAGCCGCCTGAGCCCCGGTCTTCAAACACACTGATCTCCAGCTGAAGATGCAATGAATGTCAAGGATCATTGTGTCAATAATGCTTTTTGGTTAAAGCAGAAAGTCTGTGCTTTGATCACATCTTGAGTACTGTTTGATTTAAAAGCCACTGTGGTGGCATACAGAGGTAAGACAACAAAAAGTGTGCCACTGCCCAAAAATGTGTGGACCTAACTATATCTAAAAGCTCTGCAACCTTGACAGTGGTCTTATTGGACAGTGCTGTTCTTCTGTCTCCACGTTTGGTCTTCAGAGTGGTCCCAGTTCAATCATATGCTATTTTTAACTTTGATAATATGTTGGAGCGGCTTATGAGAAAGCGCCACCATTCCAATACCATATGTGGCCACACCCACCACTCAAAAGAAACAGCATTGGAAAGGCAAACCATGGCACAAATATTCACTAGGCTAGGCTTAGTTATTAGATTATGCTTCTACTTTTCTACTGCAAACATCACAAAGGGTCAAACCTGTGGACTCTGCTCTGTAACATGATGAGTGGATTCTAATGGTGGTCAAGCCTGTGTCTGATACCTGTCTGTATTATGTTTACTTGTGTTTGTAGCTACATGAAGGTGAGAAAGCTGAGCTGTAAGCAAAATATTAGAAAGCATTTTATCTGAATTACAGTAAGGGATAACAGAATACTTGTCTGAAGTGTAAAAATGCCCCCAGTAGGAGGAAAGCCTCATGACCTCTAAAGACAGGTGATTCTCCTCAACACCACGTGAGACCATCTGCACATAGAAATTGGTCTCCTGAATCTAAGCACATAAAAAACATTGCATAACAGTGGTCTGCCATGTATTTCTGTAGTTTCATTTCTCATGCTGCTTTGTGGTTTTCCCCTTTCAGAATTTCTCTTGTGCTTCTGTCTCCTCTGTAATAACTGTCTTTCTGTGTCTCTGGTTACTTTGCTTCCCTTCTTTTCTCTCCTTTGAGACTCTCTGCTCCGCCCGTATTACTTTCACCTCTTAATTTCAACAATTTATTCTCTGCATAACCACTCAGTCTTATAAGAGTTGGTAATGGGTTGACTTGGAGCCCGTTTCTTTGGGCCAGTGTGAGCCAGGCCTGTGTGATGGTCTATTGGACACATTTGCTCTCTCCATGCGTCTGTACTGGTATCAGTCCAACTGTCAAAAACAGATATGGTGCCGTCCACTCGTGACAACGTAGCAACTCATCTATAAAAGAACAGCTGCATAAAAACTTGGAAATAACTCAAAAAGGCTTCAATATAAAACTTTAATTTCAACTGCCGATTGATCACATATTTATATGTTTTTCATATTTCCTTATCAAAGTGCAGAGCTTTTAGTTTTTTCAGCCCTATCCTACTAAAGATTTATTTGTGATAAAAAAAATAGTTGGCCAGTGAACAGCTACGCTGCAGCAGCTGGATTTTAAGTGTCTTGTTAATGGGCATCGTGATGATAATTTATGAGTATTTTTTTTCCATTTGCTGTATCAAATCCAGATGTTTCTAGCAGTTTCAATAATTCTACACAATGTCTTTCCACACCACCTTTGATCAGTCTTATCAATGTTGAGCTATCCTGTCAGGGCCTTTATCCACTATTTGTTGCACACTTGAACAGAGATTACAGTAACACACGGGAGAAGGATACAACCCTCATTCCTCTCTCTATGGGGTCTGTGAGCAGCAGACCTCGAGGAGCATAGATCTTCTCATTCTGCTCCTGGATGTAACCTGATATCTTTCTCAGCACCTGGAATAAAACACAGGGCGGAGAGGGATTAGAGGCACCTCTGGAGGTAATCCAGATTTGATTAGAAATGTTGAAGGTAAGATGAAAACACTTTTTCAGGGCGCATTGTGTGTTACATGTGATGACCATGTATCTAAAAGAGGTTAATGTGGTCCAGGTTATTTTAACCTCTTCCAGTGTTGTCTTGAGTGGAAACGATGAAAAATAGAAGAAATTAATTTGCAGTCCTTCTGTGCATAGTTAGCATGCAGCATATGACACCAGCGCTCTCAAATCATTGCCTGTCTCTATTTTTCCTGAGCATTATAAGCCAAACTCAAAGTAATTCCATTATGCTCCAAGTACAGCAGTTTTTTTTCTACATACTTCCAAGCCACTCATGTCAAGCTGGGCTGCATAAATTGAATTACTAAAAATGATGAGTATGAGCTTTTCTCCTTTTGAACTTTTCCATTTGGAAGCTTTAGTTCATAATTCAAAAGATGGCTGAATGTCATGCCTTGGTTAACTGTCAGGGTAATTTGGAAATGCTCAAATATATGAAGTGGACAGTTTATTTAGATTGCACTGGAAGTGGACGTTTTTCTCGGTTTTGCAAGTGAGCATTGCAGCAACTGTACAAAAACCACAGAGGAGCAGTGGAGGGAATCTGTGCGGTTCAGGCCATGCTTTGGCATGCAAATTCAAACAAGCATGTCTGTATACATTCTCTTATTCATTACAACTGCACATAAACTGTTTTATCTGGAGACCTGAATAGTGTCTAAGAAACCTACAATGTGGTTTAACGATGCTCCTGATAGCAACCAAATGTCTGCAGACTGATGGGCAGTCATGCCAAACAGACAGCTATTAGTGAAAGTGGGTTGATTAGAATGGCTTATTCAGCCTCAGCTATGCCTCCATGGGAACAAATTATGCTGATATGCCATGGTTCTCCTATACTCTGCCAGTATCATGTTGGCCGGCACCAGTGGTAGCGCCACTTCCAAAAGGTGTGGTCTTTTGCATTGTGCATATATTCAAAAACACAAAAAAAACCAAAACAAAATAAAACAAAACAAAACAAAACAAAACAAAACAAAACAAAAAAGCATCTCATATACAACTCTATTAAAGAGAGTTTATTTAAATTCTTTATGAATGTTTAGTGTATTCTTCAGGTCCGAGCAGGACACAGCACAAGCATTTGCTTCTTGTAAAGGCTTCCAACAATTTTATCATATTTGGCAGGGTACAGACTGTCCAGCGCTGCTGATTTGGACATTTGCATTCTTAAATACAGCTCTGCTGAGTAATGAATAGAACATTTCCAGGCTGCAGTGCATATGTGAAAATGGTTTTATTGAACATGACAAATTTACATCTTTTTTTGTGAGTTAACTAAAGGTCACTGTAACACTCAGCCTAGAGCGATTAAAGACGCACAGACTGAGCAACACACTGCGCAGTGCTCCTCTAGTATGTCAAAGGCCTGTTACAGCTGCAGGCCCAGCTGCTTATACAGTGACCCTTGCTAGTAGAGACTAAACAAGAGAAGAATACTTTTTGTCTCCCACTGGAAAATAAGCAAGATACTTTTTCAACAAAATGTCTGGAAAACATTAAGACACTGCATTTCTCAGTGAAAAGAAATTGAACTGAAGCCATCGAAAGGCACTGGTTTTGCACCGCTGTTCTTAAAATTAGGGAGATTCATGTGGAGTAACAGTAAGCACAATCAATCAATATTTGACTTGTAACAATGACATATCCACACATTTGTTAATGTAACATAAACTGATTCTTTTGTTACAAAGTCAAACAGAATCAAATGTAGCAGTGAAGAGGCAGAGACACACACAGAGGAGCCCTGACTAATCAGTTTACTGTGGCCCGGGGAAAAGGCCAATCCTTTCACTTGCTAGCGAGCTCTCGGGGCAGCTCAATCCTCTTCAGCGTAACAATATGACAGTCAAGTATCCAAGCTATGCCTCTGTTGCGGTGGCATGTGTGTGACAGCCCTTCTGGGAAAAGCTTTGTGTTTGTGACAGCATACACACAATCCCCTGCTTACGCTACCAAATGCAATATAAAGGATTTTATGTGTGTGTGCACGTGTCTTTTAGAATCCCATACTGTATGTTCAGCAACAATCTTGTCAATAATACAAGAAGGAAAATAGGAGATGGAGGACACAAAATGTGTGTGAGGGAAGTCTCGTGAATGCTTGTGAATGCACACATTTCTGTTCTGACATGCTGGGAGCAATCAGTGTCCTTTGATGGTTTGAGATGTAAGCATCAAGGGACTCCAGTGAATCTGCACCCTGATCTACGAACACTGTTTTGTGGGCCGTACACACAGCATCGACTTGGGTGGGTGTACTTTATCATCATCAGTCATGATGTCGTTCAGCCAAGATGGCTGAGTTAAGCAAATAAATAAACAACTCTCCTGAGAAGCTGATAGAATCTCAGCATCTTAATGGAGCATCACCCAGCTGTCAGGGAGATGAAAAGCGCCTCAGACTAGGCCGTTTCTGCATGGCTTCAACACACCAATAAGTCTTTTTGTACTTCTTGGTCAAGCTCCCGGTGCCTCTGTAATGCTTTGATAAAGAAATGTTTACAAAATGCAACAAGACAAGGGAGATGAATGCTGTGGGTGACAGAGATCAGAACAGAGAGGAATGCTGAAACTTTATGTAACTCCTGTCCCATCTAAAACTGCGGCAGGTACACACAAAATCACAAGAGGATTAATCACGCTCACTGTGTCTGCGCATGTGATTGTGTTATGTGTGCGTGTGTTCCTGTTCCATCTCAGTGACTAACAAGCAGCTACACAGCCATGCGGAGCTTTGAGCACCTGCCCTTTGTCAAGATGGGCATCTTGGTTTCACTCAAGGTAAGTGTCAGCTGGCGTGCCATGCCTTATCCAGCGGCACACTTGTGTGGCCCTCAGAGTGAGTTTTAAAGTCTGGTGGTCAGACAGCTGAGGGGAACTTTGTGCCAGAGAGAATAAGATTGCATCTCCCATTTTTTGAGTACGCTTTTCTTTGTGTGAGAATCTAAATAACTGTATGCTCTCATCTTATAGGTGCAGAGAGTTCTTTAGAACACACAAGGTGGGAGAAAGCTGAATTCTAAAAAAAACTGAAACACACAGCCAACTGGACTTGTATTAGCCACTTGCTTTGCCTGTTCTCAATATGGACTTCCTGTTTGGACTCAATATTACAGCTGTTGTACCATGCTTTACCCTCAGAGCAGGTTTTAAATTGCTTTGCTTTGCTCTGTCAGTGAGTCTAAATAACTGGGAACTGAGGGAAGGGTGGATGGGGTGGCTACAATTTCCTGATATTCCTTAAACGTGTCATAGGTCAACCAAAAGTTAACGAAAAACAACTTTTACCCAAAATATAACAACTGCTGAACCAAAGAACTTCCTGTTCAGCACTACACTTAATCAGGTCCCCAGCAACAAATCCAAGTGTGCAGCAGACTGGATGAATGGTTGTATTTACAGTAAAGGTCTGCTGGGTGGTGTGTTTTTCCAGGACTGCTGTTTTATTCGCAGCATGGCTTAAAGACTGTGTTATCGGAATAATTATTGTATTTTTATATATAAAAAAACTAATGATAACTAGTGTTAGAGCTACAAGAACTACAAAAAGTAAACCGTCATATGCTGTAAAAAATTCAAAATTTGGGGCAATAATTAAATTTTTTTTATTTGAATTGATAACACCAAGAGATATTGTTGGTCTGGCTTTGTCTTTACAATATCTTTTTGTTAACACTCTAAAACTCATCAATATACGTGTTTGGTTTTGTACAGAAACAGGACAAGTTACACAAAGTTTTTTACACAAATATGAAGAATTTCTGACCAAAAAGTAACACTGCTGTGTGCATGTAGGTGTACACAAACATTTTACCTTTTCATATCGCGTTTCCATGCAGAGGAAGATGATGTAAGCTGTGGCACAAGCCAAGCATCCTTCCAGGTATGACTGACCTCCAATTTTTTCAGCCTCAGCATAATAAGAGTTGAGGGTCTTCACCGTCTCCTCAAGTAAAGTTCGCTCAATCTACTTACAAATGAAAACAAACATCCCGGTTGGAATATGAAAGGCATGCACACATCACAAGGACGGCACAAGTGAAATGTGTTCTGGCATAACTGCAGGAGAAAGCTGCTCAGTTTGAAAACAGCCTGCCAAATGGACTGGCTGCATTCTGCTCAACCTAAAATATTTCTATTTTGTCAAGGAATTTAGAAAAAAACACCTTATTTGCTGAACATGGAAAACCTGATGAAAGATTACTCAGAACGTATGACAGCAAGCTATATATATTCAACATTTCTTATGGTCCGTTTACATTGGTTTTTACTGTTTTTCTGCTTTGTTCTCTGTGTGTAGATTGTTTACTTATTATATGTTAATTACCAGAGAAATATACAATAACACTCCTAACAACATTCACTAATTAAAGCAAAGTAAAGGCACTAAAGTTGCTTTTTAAATGAATAACACATTCTCTCAGAGTGCACAGTGTTAGAAAGCATCCTACTGTATATGTACATGTGTTATTATAAGCATTTCTGCATCTATCTGCAAGTTTAATTTAATGCACAAGTCTACAATATACATCACTTGTGTGCGTTTGTCTAGGATGCATCACTGTAATCATGTTATTAAGCCACCACTGTTTCTGAATGAGTCAAGTGAGAATTGTTTGAGGTGACTTTAGATTTTGGGGGCATATTACATTTGTCTAAATATGTTGGTGCGCGTTCGTGCTCACCCTGTTGTCAAGCTCTGACGGGAACTTTGTCTGGAATCGGCACACAGTTCCTTCACTGTAGTCTCTCTGTACAAACACCTTGGTTACCAGTGATGGACTGTGCCGGAGCTCCTGAAGGTTGTGGAACTGAGATAACAGGAGAAGAAAAAACAGGCAAATTAATTCTGTGGTCAAGAATACATTTACGCTCATGTACATTTACACTCGTGTGTGGAGATTATATCTCCGTAGAGATCTCCATATCTCGGGTGTGCCCTGGGCATGTCTGGACATGTCTGGAACGCCTCACTAGGAGACACACTGGAGGCATCCAGCTCAACTGGCTCATTTCAATGTGGTTGAATAGTGGCTTTAGTCTAAACCCCTCCCAAATGATCAAACCCCTCACCCTATCTCTAAGGTTGAACACAGACACCCTTTGTAGCAAGCTAATTTTTGTTGCTTAAGTCCATGATGTCATTCTTTCAGTCACTACCCACAGCCAGTGGCCAAAGGTGAGGGTAGGAATGTAGATTAACCACGCAATGTTCAGAATTACAAATAAACCCCAAAACAAATCTCAAGAATTGAGATGTTACTGCACTAACATCTTATGCTTACAGTAGTTGGCACTCTCGCTGGTATCTTCCATCATCAATAGGCCAAATTGAAATAATAACATTGAAAGACTATTCATTACAACACTTTGGTGGTGAGCAATATGTTTTACACCCAGTCATTCCCATTAAAAGCATACAGCAGCAAGCAAGTGGGCCAGTGTAAACTTTTCCCTTGCTGCTCTAAATTACTGTCCTCAAGAGGATGGTAATTAGAGATAAAGTAAAAGTATGAAGGGAGAGGGGTAGGAAGGGAGGAGGTGAGAAAATAAAGTGAGAAATATGAGGTTGTGTTCATTTCAGACAGAACCTAAAATCATTTTATATCAACACTATGGTTCATGTGATATGGTAAACATTTGTGCAGCTGTTAGCCTTTTTCTTCAAAATGTGTTTTGTTGCTTAAGTTTGGACAGCTACAGCAGTACTGCTGTGATCTACCAGTAAAAGGTTTGGACACACTCACCCATTCTTATGAATGGGAAAGTGTGTCCGAACCTTTGACTGGTACTGTATAATATCCAAGTGGATACTTGTACATGCATGATTTGAATTTATTAATTCTTCTTCTTCTTTTTATTGAAATGGTGGCCAAAAAAGACTGAAAGGATGTGTTATGCTAAGAACCTTTGCCAGACGTGGCAATGGGTTCACCTCTCTGCAACAGACAGCATAAGGAAATACACTATATTGCCAAAAGTATTCACTTGTCTGCTTTACACCACTGCATCTGACACTTTGCATTGCACTTGGTGATGTACGTGTTCAATGCAGCTGCTCAGCCACGGAAATGACCTCTGTGCACTATGCATCTCAGCATCCATTGACCGCTGACTGTGGAATATTTAGTAGCGAGGAAATTTCATGGCTGGACTTTTTGCACAGGATGCATCCTATCATGGTACCATGCTGTAAATCACTGAGCTCCTGAGAGTGACCCATTCTTTCACTGTTTGTAGAAGCAGTCTGCATGCCAAGGTGATTTGTGCACCTGTGTCCATGGAAGTGATTGGAACACCCGAATTAAATGATTAGGATGGATGACTGAATACTTTTGGCAACATAGCGCAGCTAAACAATTAAACAAAAAAAAAAAGTGTAAAATGGCAAAGAATTTGGGGATTTCATCATCTATTGTCCACAATGTCATTAATATCATTAAGAATCAGGAAATCTAGCAAAATCTCACAGACAATATTGAATAGCTGGAACTACATGTAATTAAAACACAACACTGTATTAATAACAAAGGTACTGGCTCATGAAAACTTTAGAGAATCATGCCAGTGGCTCCGCAAATTCAAGTAAAACTCATATAACCAAGAACTCTAAGTAATATCCAGGAAACAATGCTGCCTTCTCTAAGCTTTAAGTAATTTAAAATAAATGAAGTCACATCCTCAGAGTTAAGAAAGAAAGGACCCTCCAGCTTGTTATCAGTGCACACTTCAAAAGTCAGCATTAATGATGGCATTACTTCACACTGGCTAGGATAACGTGCACATCTGCGCACACCATTGACGCTAAATAATATGTATACTGCCTTCTGGACACATTCTGTCTCGGGGAAAGCCTTCAGAAAGACAACGCTGAAGCACATTCTCCTGATATTGCATCAGGATGTCTCCACGCCCGCGGTTCAGACCTGTCACACACTGAACATTTGTTGCATCATAAAACAAAAAAATACAGCAAATACGCCAACAAACTGTTGAGCAGCTGAAATATTATATCAAGCAAGATCCCTTATCTTATACAATTTTTTTCAATAAATAATAGAGTTTAAATGACTTTAAAACCATTGCATCTTTTTGGAAGCAGGGTTGTAGGCAGACACAGTACAGTACCAGCCTTTCATTTCTATATATGGTATATCACTCACGAGCAGGAATAGCATTCAAGCTGCTATTTTTGTCTGCTAACAGCCACAACCATCTCACAGCCAGAGCTTTTAATATCTTTTTTTTTTGCTTTCCTTGTCTCTCCAAAACAGAGCCCGTATGCCTTCTTGTGTTATCTTCAGGC
>VUQJ01003907.1:3564-15504 GCA_015108635.1 Andinoacara biseriatus
ACATGATTAAATCGAGGTCTCGACGCATTAACTATTTTCATTAATAATTTTATTTTCTAAAATGTCTGTTAATTAGTAAAACATGCCAATTTCTTACACCCTAGTGTGTCATCTTTAAAAATGACATGCTTTTTTTTTTTTTGGCTAGCTGTCAATCCCATGCCAGAAGATATTCAGTTACAGGGATTATAAAATTATTATTATTATTATTATAATAAAATGAGCAAATCTTCATATTTGACAAGTAGCAAAAACATTTAACTGAACATTAAATGAAATTCATATTTTAGTCCCTTATGTGTAAATCAGTATACTGACCGGAACTGATCCTCAAGGTGACATAAGAGACACAACAAAATGCAAGTGCAGCTGCACTGACTGAGAATTAAACAACCAAATGAACAGTTACGTGTCAGTAAAGGGAGACATTGGTGTTGCTGTAGATATATATTCCATAATGACGGGTTTTCCGATGGAGTGACACACTATAGAAAGCATAGGGGGGTTCCCCTCTTTAACCCTTTGGCCTTATCCTGTTGATGCATGACTGACTGCTTCCTGTTGACAGACACACAGATGGCCATTCTTACATCTGGTGATGCTTGTGAAGCTGTAAAAAGGGAGGGAAATATATGGATCACGTAGAACTAAATATAGATTTGTGGTGTGAATATGAACTAGTGCAGGAATGTTAGTTTATGAAACATTTGGTTAGTTGTGTTTATTAAAAAGAATAAAAAAATAACAATAATTGTTGACTAGAGGTATTGTATGTATTTGTACCCTTAATGGTTTGTATCTTACAGACAGTACAGTCTTGAACCAGCAGCATGTTTGTAAATTTTTAAAGTTTTAATAAAAACTCCATTGTTGATCAGTCACAATCCACAGAGCGTTAATCTAATAGGCTGAAGGTGGAAAAGTCACCGACATTGGTAAAGGTGGGCAACTGTCACTCACTGACCTGACAGTTTGTTTCCCTGGGCGTGTGCGTGTGCACAGAGCGGTGGTTTTCATAGTCAAGTGGCTTTGCTTTGTTTGGGTTTGTTTGCAGTTTATGCATCATAAAGCATTTGATAAACTGCATTTTTCAGACGCATTTTTGAGAAATATTTGCAGACAGTTGCGTTAAAAAAAAAACACTGGAAATATTGGAAAGTCCAGTTGTTCTTGATTGCGTTATTCCACGACTATTTATGTACGCAGCCGGTTTGCATCTCTGGGCAGCGTTTCACACGGCTGAACACATACTGTTCATTAACATAGTGCAACAAAAGAACAACAATAATATTTTTAAAATCTGTTTTTGTATGGTTTCATTTGCCAAAGCATTTCTCAAATATCAATCATCTCTTGCATGGTAACACTATTGTGTTTAAGTGAACATGTGACAGCAGCGCTGCCAGTGTTACCCTTTCAGCTTATATTCTTCTCATGTCTTCAGCGTTCAATTACTTCCTTTTCTGCCAGCCTCCTCAGAAGTAAGGGAAAGCCCTGAGTTATGTAAGAATTGACTGATTTATAACCTAGTTTCTCACTGCATATTTTCATATGCATAATAACTCACTTGTTCTGTTTATTTTATTCTGTTCCAGTTTCAGCACTGACTACTGATTAGGACTGCAGATACTGTACTTATGTAATGTGTCTTGTTAACTGCTAGGGCTGATTATCATAACAGGGGAATGGTTTGTCAGTATGTTTATGGTTTTTTTTTTTGTCTTTATGCGCTTCATATGTCCTTCATGCATTGTGTTTGTGGTTTTCAGGTGACCATGGACAACAGAAAGAGGGCAGCAGCCTCTTCCAGCTCTGGCAGTTTGGTTTTCTGGTCTTCGTCATTCCCACGGCAGCCAGCCAGAGTCCTGATTGTGGAGGCACTGCCACCCTGGTGGTCAGAGACTTGTACAGTGCTTTGTGATGCTCTGGACAACTTTTTGTCTCTGACCTCTAGTCTGGATGGACCCTGTAGGATACCTCTACTCAGCCTGTACGCCATCAGCAGGCAGCGGGAGTGTCTACTGCCATTTGTGGTAAGACAGATAAAAGTGTAATATTCCTGAAAGCAGTGCAAAACACATTATCTCTCTCCTATTATTGCTTTCTTTCATGCATAAATATCAGCTATTTTCCTTGCATTCTGTCACCCACATTATCTCTCATTTTTATCCATTTTTCTTTCCCTGTCACCTTTTTTGTTTCAGCAAGTTCGTGGCAACTTTGCAAGGCTGCATTCCTGTGTTGAGGAGCTGAGGTCTATTCCAAGTGAAGGCTGCATCAGAGGAGCAGCCAGAGGAGCTGATCTACTGCGACAGGCAGTGCTGGACAGTCTGCAGCACTTTAAACAGTACATCAGACACACCAGTGCTGGCAATCAGGCCAGCAACATCTCTGTGGAGGTGAGCTGGAACAGGCCTTCAAGAAAGCAATTTCAGTTTAAATTTCATACAAGTCACTGGTTATTGTTGGTTAGAGAGCTGCTGTCAGAGTGCAGCAAGGCATCCTCTTACTCGAGACTTCAGAATCAGCCCCACAGTACAAAGCAGAGAGCAACTCATCTGTTCATTTTCCTGATCAGCTGTAAATCTTTATAAGTGACACTGACAATGACCACACACAGTTATCTACAGTTTTGTCCCTTCTGCCTTTTTAGACAATAGCTTAAATTGTGTGAGAGAATATGCTGAAAAGTGCAATTGCTCTTGGGTTTTCATTGACACTTGGCAAACAGCATTTGGGCAGGAGTCACACACACGGCCTGATTAATTCTGCTGAAGTTAAACTGGTGGTTACTCTAATAACCACCACTCACTGTGTTTCCCAATTTAGCTAGACCCTCTTACTATCTGCACGCAGAGGTTAACAGGCTCTTCCAGGGATAAAAATGATATTTTTTAAGAAAGCGGTTAGTAGGTGGTGGGTTTGTACTTGTTTATTGCTTATATTGAACATAACCTGCTCAAGAGCCATTTTGATCTGCAGTATAGAAGAAGGTGTAACCTGGTAAGAAGTTTGCAATTAGTTGGCTAACAATGTTTAAACAGGAGTCAAATATTTGTATATTGCAGCATTAAATATCACCAAACACATAAGAGTTTGACTGTGAGCAACATTTACAGGCTAAGCTGCTTTCCATGTGTGTCTCAGTAACACAACAGCTGGAGATGCTGGGGATTGAACCCAGGACCACATACATGCAAAGCATGTGCTCTACCACTGAGCTACATCCCCTGAGACAGCCTGCTAATGTGTTGATCTCAAAAGCTTTTCTATATTTGTTTTCATCTAAACTTTACAAGTAGGAAAAGACATTCATGAATTTCCATCAAAACTAAAACATCATCAGCTGCAGGTAAATTGTTAAATTTCTTCTTTCTCATTTCCATCCCCCAAACTGTCCATGTAGATCTGTGGATCTGCCAAAGAGAATAATTGGCACAGTTTTCCTCGTGTTTTCTCATTTACATATTTTGCTTTCTCCTGTCGGCAAACTGGGTGAGCATTAAATTTCATGTTGACTGTTAATGAGGCAAAATTCGTGGTGATGGCTGCACTGTGTTGATGCTGAATATGAATGATCACAAAAATGTTTCTTTAAAATGCGTAAAAGAATACCAGCTCAATGGAAACAGAATAATTACAAGCAAAGTTGACCAAGTTAGTACACACACACACACACACACACACACACACACACACACACACAGTATGCACTGTACAGTGTATTACCATAATGTTACAAAGTGTCTTTGACGGTACTAGCATAGTACCAACAATGATCCCCAGCGCCCAAAGCTGTCTAAACACAGATGTTCTGTGGGACATTCACTATCGGACTGAGTTCAACTTTAGGTGTGGCCACTGAGGGGCATCGAATAGAATACCCTGTCCAGAGTAGACTTTCCATGCATCTTCCCCTGTCGACGCAGGATGATCTGGGAGGAGTGAGCGTTGGCCGATGTCTGTCCAGACGTCCTGCAGCTGTTTCCCACTTCAATTAGTTTGAGGACGTTTTCTGTGCATTTCACCTCCCTCTCCTGAAGCCCCACTACTTGCACTTGCTGTTTTCTGTCCTCCAGGACCAGTAACTTGGCCTTACGGTTTAACAGGTCGAACACCTTCCCACTGTAAATCTCAAAAAACGTGGCCAAAGCTTGCAGGTCCAGCTTCTTACAGTTTGTCTTTTTTAACATGAGAAAAACATCTCTGGCAGACAGTGCAGAGATCCCTTTAGAGCAGTCCTGGTTCTTTCCTGAGAAGTCCCCTGCCATCGTGTGTGTTTTTCCGCTTCCAGTTTGCCCATATGCAAAACATGTCGCCATTGCCCTCTCAAAAACGGTCTCAACCAGTGGCTGGACAGTGAACCTGTAAACCATTTCATTGGTGGAGTTCTCGTCAAAGGCGTAGCCGAATCGGAAAGTTTGGTTCTCTAGATAGCGGGTCGAGTCAACTTTCTGCTTGGGCTTATGGACCATTACCACGTCTTTACTGGGAATGGTGATCACATCCAGATCCTTCACTGATAGCTCTATTTTGCGACGTAGTTCTGCAAACATCCGTTCTGCTCTGGGATGGTGCAGGCTCTTGTCTGTATCATAGATGAGGAGCTGGGGCACTCTGTCGGGGGTCTAGTACCTCTGGGTGGATGGCATCTAGGATCAGCTGGTCACTGCGGCAAAGCCGCCCTCCAACTCTCTAAGCTCCTGTTGCTGAAGACGTCCCTTCTCTCGTTTCTCCTGCAGCTTCTCCACCTCCTTCACACGGTTAGATTTCCTCTGTGTTGTTACTGAGCGCACACAGGGATTAACATTGAGCCAGAAACTACCTACAAATCAAACAGGTCCAAACAAACAGCGATCACAGTGCTAGCACTCTCCAGAACCCTCTTTTCCTCCTCCCGACAATTCTACAGCTCACACAATGCTGCGCAGCGCGGCGCACCATTATCAGCTGGGTTCCGGTGCCATTAAAAAGGCTGATCTAGGGTCAGCCCTTTGTTACAACTGATTTGGTGCTTCCAGGACAAAATCTTAATTGCACCCACATTTTTAAGGCAGCCAGACATACAGGTTTTACTGAGTTGGCTGCCATAACAAGCCAAGCCGGTGGAGAAGAGTGATCTAACTGTAGCCAATATCTACAGTCTATTATTTGAAGCCCAATAATAATATCAAAAATTTGGCAAAGCCATCCCCCAAGCATTTTGGGTCCTTGCAAAACTTGAGTGCGTATACAAGGGACCTTCCCATTCCAGAGGAATTTATTAATAATATTGTGTAGTTTGACAAAAATAAGGCCATGGAAGAAAAATAGGCATGCACTGAAATAGGAGAAACGTGGCAGGATGTTCATTTTAATTGAATTAATCCAAACAACCTCCTTCCTTAACACGCAACAATAAGGGGGAAGAGTTAGCTGTAAAAGGATCCTTGTATTCCGGTGTAATCTAAATTCCTGAGTAGGAAAGCTCTGATCTGTGACATTAAATGGTAAAGTATGCAACGGGTAATTCTTAGCTAAAGCATTGACCGGGAACAATTCACTTTTGCTAAGGTTTAATTTATTGCCTGACAGGAAAAAGTCAGACAGATGTTTGCGGAAGTGGAGGAGATAGCTAAACTTAAATGCTCCTTTTTTTCACTTCACTTAATCTTCTCCTCCTTCTTTTGTCTTTTTTGCCACACTCGGAAAATAATCAAACACAGCAACAACCATCCGACAAAAATGAGTGCACAGCTGGGGGGAAAAATGAACGGAACGCACGGATGGTGTATTTGCGCTCACTCGTAACTCAAATATTCGCTCGCAACATAGAGCAAAAATTCAACCAAGCGACCGCTCGTATCTCAAAAAACTTGTTAGTTGGGACACTGTATATGTGTTAAAATCTTTGCCCTTAAATTTCTGTGTTTAGGATGTCTGTTCAGATATAAAATAAAGTGGTGTTTGATAAAATGCAGAACCAACTCAGTGTCCTGCAACATCCGTTCCCTGAAGAGTTGAGTTGGGCCAACATCATACGAATTAATCCAACACTGGATTACAAACAGGTGTCACTCAAGGTGATATGCGTGTGAAAGCAGACGACTAAATACTTTTAACAGTTTTGTGTAGTGCAGACAGTAAATTCAGCAAAATGACAAATAAAACATACACTAAAAATTTTACCTTTGATGCCTGAGCTGAGACGCTCAAGCTTTTCATGGCACATTACATATTATTTATAAATATCTAACAGGATATTTGATGTGCCTGATTTTGTGCATGCCAAGTTCCTAATGTGTGAGTATGCTGTGTATTCCAAAAAGCAGGATTCATGTGTATCAATCAGTTCATCTTCCAGTAACTGCCAGTACACATTTATGCGACGACACACCTGTCTGATGGTGGAACGCCGGCTGGGACAATACTGTCATGCAAATTAGTCAGGCAGCAGAAGCAGGACATCTCGGAGGCGATGGGTGTTCATATTAATGCAAATGACGCACTATAAAATAATGTTGGTCAGTAGCTGTTAAAATAATGTTATAAGATGAAAGTGCAGCCTGAAGCTGCCTTCAAAGAACTTCTAACGGGAGATTGAAAAGGGAGACAGCTTGGATTGCTCAGCACAGCAGTACTTCTTTTTTAAAACTGTTTAGTTACTCATTTAGTTAGTAGATTCAGTGGAATAAATCGATGAAAAGAATGATTGCGAGGAATCTTTTTGGTGATTTGCAGTGGAAATATTGGCATACTGCCAAAGATTTTATCCATCGATTTTAGGTTTTCAAAACTTGATCCGCCATTGGTAGTACTGTAGCTACTGTATGTTAGTGAAAATACTTCAGCAAGAAATGTTAACATTTGTGATTCACAGACGTCAACGTTTTTGTGAAGAAATGCCACCTCTTGGTGACACTCTGCAATTAAGGGGAAATGGGTGTGTTCATGCTTGAAAGTAGATATGCCCAGGAGAAGGAGGGGGACTTCCAGCCGGCTGAGCGGCAACTTTAAGTGGCTGCATCGGTACAAATCGCACAGGTCCAAACAAACAGCCATCACAGTGCTAGCACTCTCCATACCCCGCTCCTCCTCCTCCTGACGATGCTACAGCTCCCACAATGCTGCACAGCGCGACGCACCAGCATCAGCTGGGTTCCAGTGCCATTAAAAAGGCTGGTCTAAGGTCAGCCCTTTGTTACAACAGATTTGGTGCTTCCAGGACAAAAGCACTGAACTGCTTGAAGATGGAATCAGATAACCTTTAGCATACAATCACTATTTTTTTTTTTTTACATTCTCTTCGTTTCATGATTAAGGATCATCTTTTCAGCTGCAGACCAGCTCACACAGAACAGATCCCCTTTGATATTCAGGATAGAGAAGATGTTCCACTTATACCTATTAAATGAGCTGTCCTCAGGTCCAATTCACTCTATTTAGCAGCCGCAAAAAGAGCCACACTGAACTAGGCAATCTCATTAGCATGTCTGTGTTAACAGTCCATTTAATGGCTCTTCACATTTTACATGAAACAGTGCACTTAAAACAAGCCTATCCACGTATGAGATAGAGCAAAAGAGCTTCTATTTATCTGCTAGTGAACCATCTGTCTGGAAAGAGGACATCACAAAAAGCTTTAGTAGTTTTAGTGTTCCTCTGTTTGAATATATGATCAGGTATCACTACTAAATACCTGTGTTACAAAATAGTGAAGCCAGTTTCATTGTTGAGCTTTGTGGAAATGGCTTCAAACTCATTATTGAACAGTTTAGCTTTTCACTAAATGTTCATATCTGCTACTTTGAAGCAACACACTTCATAGAACCATTCATTTCTCTTAATGTGTGTGTGTGCGTGCGTGTGTGTGTGTGTGTGTGTGTGCTAGTAGTAGGCAAAAATTGCTGGCACAAAACTCAGCAACTAGTTTCTGACGTGCATTCTTCAAACTTCAGCTCACTGAAAGCATCTAATTTAGTGAATGTACATGTTGGAAGGCAGGTAGCCAGCTAAGGAGTGCAGTAGTCGCTGCCTTTCTCATTAAATTTGTCCTCTGGGCAGTGCGCTGTAGGTTGTTGATGAGGATTTTTAAACTCCAGCCAGCTTTTATGAGGCCCAGGACAGATGATTACATTAAGACTCACTGCTTCCGACAGCATATGAATAACACTATTAGGAGACAGAGAAGGAATAACCAGAAACACGGCCCTTTGCGCGCACGTGTGTGTGTGTGTTGCTAGTCCACTAATACAATTCATGTTTTCATTCAGATAGACGACTCTTCACGCATGTGTTCTCCCGGAGCAGCAGGTTCCACTTTTCTCTAAACAGCCGGAAGCAGAGAGCAGCATTCATCAATAACTATAATATAATCATCATTTCCTGCTACTGTTAATGTGATTCGGTAAAATGCTAAATGTCAGCCTAGCATTGTTTTATCTTTTTTCCCCCATTAGGCATGTAAATGACACAGAAAACTAATTTCATATCTTTTTTTTTTTCAAGTTGCTGTCTTTAGTGCAAATGTTCTGCAGAAATCTTCATTATTATGAAGATAATGGATGAGTGAAACACATTTTAGTTTTGTTCATTTACAGATAATGGTAGCTCAGTTATGGAAAAAAATTAAAGGGACAGTGCACTCCCAAATTAAATTGACATTTTTTTTTTTTCCTGTGGTGCTATTTATCTATCTAGATTGTTTTTGTGTGTTTCCCAGTTTTAGAGACATCTACTGTAGAAGCCCACCTTTCCTTGAATATAATGCAACCCGAAGGCATCTGGCTTGTGGTATTCAACTCAATTTGGAAACCTCGGCAGCAGTGTCTCTGTCCTTATGCATTTACTCACAAAGATCCTCAAACCTTAAGAGCTGTTCCATATAGATCTCAACATTGCGGGTCATTCAGAGGGGACGCCATTAATCTTTACAGCCTCCTCAAATGAAAAGCCTCTGAGAAGAGTTCAGGATTTCTGAAAAGTTTTTCAAATATTTTCTCATCAAGGTAAGGTACCGGCCAACAACCTTGAGCCATCCCTCATTTATTTATGATATGGCAGAAAAATGGGGAATTGGTGTGTTTATCATGGAAATACAGTGTCTAAAGCAGAGTTTGTACAATTCTGACAAGCTCGAAAGGATTTGGTATGACCGCCTTTATTCTTCAACACAGCCTGAACTCTCTTAGACAGGCTTCTTGAAGGACATTCAAAGCTCTTCTTTGGAAGTTGGCTGCCTTTTGTTCTGTTCTCTGTCAAGATGATCCCACACTGCTTCAGTAATGTTGAGGTCCGGGCGCTGGGGAGACCGATCCATGACTGATAGTGTTCCGCTGATATGTTTTCACCATAATAGCAGAGTGTTTGGGATCAAAACTTAAGCCAGTGAGATGCTTTCCAGATGGTTTTGCATGGTGGATCACAATCTGCACTGTTCTGTGTTCAGAATTCTGAACCAGAAAGCTTTGAAAAAGATTCACCTTTCCTTCATCATCACCGGTGAACAAGTGAAAGCCTAAATCCATCTCTCAGGTCCGGTGTCAGGTCTGACTTTCCGATCCTGTTCATCTTATGCGAATAGTTTTTTTTAGGCTTCCCGCTTCTTCTTTTGTCCTTCACTTGTCCACTTATTTAAGGACACATGACACACTGTGGTGAGATATGCCAGATTTTCAGCTAATAGCACCATGCACCATGCCTGTAAAGCTGTCTGCCATTTTTTTAGATTCAGCTAAATAAATTGCTAGTTGTCTGTTATGTGTAGATGTAATACTGAATTTTTTAATCCTTGAATTATTCATAGGTCCAAAAAAAAAATTTCTTCTGAAAATGATCAGATACAAGCACTGGGCTGAAAATGAGTGAAAAATGCAGCCAATGTTGAAAGACCGTCAGAAAGCCTTCAACTATTCACACATCACCACTTATGCTTCATGTTTTACCAAAGATTTTAGGACTTTGTGTCATCATTCTCTTTACTTCCTCATAGGAATCTTGGAGAAGGGGAATCGGCTCAGGCTTTCTCCTCCCACCTTATCAATGAGCCAGCAACCAGCAGCCCCCAAGGGTGCCCTGAAACCCTGGAGATGGAAGTCTTTACAGAATGCACAGGTACAAGCACTCAGTGTTTGCTGTTTATACCCTAACAATTGCGCTTTTATTGTTTATAATACAAACGTATATTAAAAAAAAGAACCATATGATTAAGGCTGCAGAATTTTGTTTGTTTTAGACATACAATCAAACAGAAGCAGCTACACGAGTGACGAGTCACTTGACAGACAACAGATCAGCCCCCTGCAGAGACACTGCTGGTCAGCTGCAACAGTTCGAGTGCTCGCCTCCATGCCCAGTCGCGCTGCAGGTGAGGGGAAATCTCTTTGTGCTGTCTAAATGTTTGCTAGATTTCATTCACACGTTTACTACAATATTGGTTTAAAATTACATTTCCTCATCCACGCAGGGTTAAATAATCCTGCAGCCATTTCCTGCCGAGCTCGACATCAGGCCTCATCTCGCGAATCTCGTCACCGCTCCACGCCAATCCAGGGTGCCTCAGCTCTGGCAGCTGTGGAGGAAATCAATACGGAAGGTGAGACTGCTAAGCTGCCATCTGCTCCAACTATTTGACAGGTGTTACGTGTTTTTGCTCTACCTCTAACCTTTTCGCTACAGTGAAATCTGACCGCTTTCCTTATCAGCAGCATCCACAGATTCCAACTTTTGCTCCGCTGAAAATAATACGGATCAGCTGGTGTCCAGCCTCCGAGGCCTCTCGGTGACTGAAGGCACACGCAAGCTGCGGGCCATGCCGCTTAGACTGGCAGATAAGCTGGAAATCAGGTATGTGTGTGACAGTGAAAACATGTTGTGATCAGAGGAGGAAAGGAATAGAAATTATGATCAATACTGAAATTAAGCATCTCAAAATCTATTTGGATGCATTCTCACGGTCTCCTTCCTTTATCTTTTCCAGGAAAGTTGCTTTCAGAGTAGTAACTGAAAGTTCACTCAGCAGATCTATATCATGCTACACTCATCTAAGCGTCTACATTTCGAGGGTGAGTGCAAACAGTGTCCTGCAATGATAAGATTTTGTCATCTGTGTGGGCAACACACTCATTGTTCTTTACCCTCAGACTTGGCGCCACTGCCTCTTTAGCTGCCTGCCTGTCTTCAGTTCGCTCAAATTGTGGCATTCGGCCATGAAGACACTGAGCGCACGTTATGGAACCGGTGTGCTATCCTACTTCCTTTTTCTGAGAACACTCTTGTTCTTTAACCTCCTCCTTTTTGTCATCACGGGCTTGTTTCTAATCGCCCCACAAGCCATCAACCCTCCAACTCCCCCTCCTGACTCTTCTGACTTCAGTGGCTTTGAGCTTCTCACGGGCATGGTGAGGATGGCTGCACATCACACCCCAGCTCTATTTTACATGCCCCTTTCTACGACACTTTTGAACCAGACCGCTCTTTAATCGTTTCTTTTGCAGGGTTACTTTTCTCACAGTTTGATGTTTTACGGCTATTACTCCAACATCACCAGCAAAATTCATTCTACCGTGCGATACAGCATACCAGCGGCCTATTTTTTTGCCATTGCCTTCGCCTTCTTCATTATCTGCATCATCCTCGTGTACAGGTTGAACATTAAATCAATTACTGATGCTTTAATTCCATTTGAGTCTCTCTCTTCTTTTTTTTTTTTGATGTATCTTTTATGGCTGTATTGCATTTTATTTGCAGGTTGTCCAAATCCTTTGGGAGAAATTTTCAAGCCCTCCAATCTAACAGGAATCTGGCTCTGAAGGTTTTTTCCTGCTGGGACTTTAAAGTCACCAAGAAGACATCTGTCAGACTTCAGTCTGAGAAAATCAGCACTCAGCTCAAAGTATGAAATGATTATGAATATATTCACTGAAGTGTGAAACTATGTATTCTGTTTTGGTTTATTATTTT
>VUQJ01003907.1:17456-29936 GCA_015108635.1 Andinoacara biseriatus
TTTAACGGATTTTTTTTTTTTTTTTTTTTTTTTTTTTTCTCAGGAACCTGTTGTTAAAGGTCAGTGTCATTGGAGTTCTGTGTTATCGCTGGCTGGAGAGAATTCCCCCTAAATCAGAAAGTGGTGAGCTAAAGGTTAGAAACATCCTCATACTCGCACCTCTCACAGCGATAATTGTGACCCAGCAGTCAGCTGCTGTGTGCAATAAACTTCATCCCTTAGAAAAAGCATTTAGGAAACAAATAATTAGCACTTGTGATATTGTATCTATACTTGTTTTGGATTTTGAAAGATGCTAACATCCACGCTGTTACATTTGTGTGTGTTGTCTTCAGTGTTGGGAGAGTTTTGTAGGCCAAGAATTGTATCGGCTCCTTGTGATGGACTTTATCTTTACGGTGCTTTACACTTTTTTTGGAGAGTTCCTCTGGAGGCAAGTTGGTATTTCATTTACAGACAAAATCAAGTGATTGGTTTTAGTTCTGTTGATTACTGTGTGACTGCTAAAAACAGCTAATTTTCCCACTAGGATCTTTTCCAAGAAAATGCTGAAAAAGAACAGGAAGCCAGTGTTTGACATCGCGCGTAGTGTCCTGGAGCTCACATACGGGCAAACTCTTACATGGTGATTATTCATGCATACCACAGCTTTAAAAACTAATGCGTATTTAATATTAACTCAGTCATTTGTTCCATCTGCTCTTCTAGGATTGGGGCGCTGTTTGCTCCACTGCTTCCTGCAGTCCAACTCATAAAACTATTTGTGTTGTTTTACCTGAAGAAGGTTGGTGTAGTTTACACAGTAAACAGTGTGACTGTCATGCAGTAAATCAAGGTACAAACGTGACTCTTTTGGTGTCTTTTCCAGAGAAGTCTCATTCTCAACTCTCAGGCCTCCAAAAAGCCCTGGAGAGCCACTCAAATGACAACTCTGTTCATCTGTCTGCTGTGGTTCCCCTCATTTCTTGGTGCTGTTGGGTCTGTCATTTATACAGTTTGGATGTAAGCATAACAAACCTCTTGGACACAAGCATTTTCATTATTACACATCCTCAAAAACTACAGAGTACAGAGTACAACAACAATCTTTAAGCACAAACTACTACTGCAAGTCCCACTGTGTTCACTCAGTATCATTGCCCTTAAGATAAGTGGCTGGGAATCTTATTTTCTCTAGAAAGATCCAAACCAAATTTTAACGTTTAAAAATTACAATCTGTGTATCCAAATCCACACACACTCACTGGCCACCTCATTAGGTACACCTTGCTAGAAGCCAACAGAAGATGGGTACATTGTGGTCCTAAAGGGATGGATATGGTCAGCAACAATACCCAGGCTGTGCTATTTAAATAATGCTCAACGGGTGCTAAGAGGCCCAAAGTGTGCCAAGAAAATATTCCCCACACCATTAAACCCCCAGCAGAAGCCTGAACCGTTGACACAAGGCAGGATAGATGTTCCAATTCGTATTAAACCCAACTGTATATTTATGTATGTTTTTCCAATCTTCTCTTGTCCAATTCCACTGACCCCATGTCTGTAACTGTAACTGAAACTGTAGCCTCAGTTTCCCGTTCTCAGCTGCACCTCACTGATTTTCTCTTTTTCTGACCATTCTCTGTAAATCCTAAACATGATTGAATGGGAAAATCCCACTAGATCAGCAGTTTCTGAAACACTGAAACTAAATGCACTGAGTTGCTGGCATGTGATTGGCTTATTAGACATTTGCGTTAATGAGCACTTGCGCAGGTGTAACTAATGAAGTGGCTGGTGAGCATGTATTGCATTCCTCTGCACTGTAGGGGTCCAAAAACTATTTAGGTCACATAACTGACCCACAGTGAGTGCACACATCTGTACATTACAATGGGCACAGCCACTGCAGTTTGTTTTCAGAGAAATCCACATGTGCTGCAGCTGGGGTGCTGCTTATATGTGAATGAAAAACACCCATCGTCAAACACAACATCTATTCCGGTTAGGAAATGCCAGGTTGTGTAAATTTCTCCATTTAATCCCTTTAAATTGCATCTGCCTATCATGCACAGAATCAAACCCTCGGAAGTGTGCGGCCCCTTCAGGAATCACACCACAATGTTTGAGGCGGGGCAGATGTGGACCAGGCACCTGGAGGACACTCATCCAATCCTGAAGGGGCTCAGCCGGGTCTACGACTGTGTGATAGAGAATCCAGTGTTCCTATTCCTCGCCAGCGGAGTCATTCTGTGAGTGGCAATGATTGCGCTTCTCTTTCTGCATATTTAATCTACATTGCTTCGCATGCACCATAAAATCAGTGTAACTTTGCTGGCAGTGAGTGTTATAACTTACTACAACTTATTCATGCTCTCAAAATCTGAACCGATCAATTGCTACCTTTGTTTTTGTTTTTGTTTTTTTTGTGTTTTTTTTTCCCAGAATCGTGATATACTTTCAGGCTCAAGTTGTTGATGGCCAGAGGAAAATCATCAGCCGGTTAGAAAAACAAAATGAAAATGTATGCATGAGCCAAGAGAGAGTGTGTTATAAATGTGTTATTATAATGATATCCCACCCTCTGACAGGTGGGATAAATAGATTGTTTGTGAATCTTATTACTGATTTCAATGCATTGTGTTTTGTTTTGATCTTGTTCTCAGGAGGGTAAGGACAAAAAGTTCCTCATTGCCAAATTGCAAGATTTCTGAAACTGATTGGACTGTTTTCCCTGACAGGTGAGCGTTTTCAATAAAGTATATATTAATTGGTGTTGCATAATGTTTTATTTTTTTTTAATCATTGCACAAATGTTTCTGCTTCTCAATGGCCTTTCCTGTTAAAAGATGTCCTATTTTCTTCCCCAGTCTCTGGCTGAACAGCACGGAGAACATAGCATACTAAGCAGCAGCGTGGCGGAACGAGAAGTATTTTGCTTTGATATTACCTCATCAAAGCTGAGTCGATGATTCAGATCACCAGGAAACAAACAAAAAAAAAAAAGCAAAACCAGTTACAATGTTTGCTATTTTTTTTTTTTAAATATACCCCATGTTTATAGTGATTAATATTTATATTATGGTGTGTCAGAATGTAAAATGATCAATGATGATCTTCACTGTATTTAATGAAAAGAGAAAATAAAATATGCATTTGTTTATTGTTTGTTTCTGTTCCTTTTGTTGCTTTTATCTGATCGGCGCAAACGTGGCAACGATTCTTTAAAGTCGTTCATCAGACTGAAGCACGTTGCCTGAATACCAAATGGATTTCTTAAGAACACATTCCACGTGACATCATTTAAATTGCCTGCAAAACACGCAAATGTGCAAAAGAAAACTGAATACAGAAGAAGTCGGGTCATGTTGGAGAGTTTGACATTTTTGGTTTTGTGATACCAGAGTAGAAGTATAGATAAGGTCGAGTCAGTTTTAGTAATCAGGATAAAAAGTAAAAATAACCTGAGTTGAATTAAGTTTTGCTGTTCTTGTTCCACTGAAAAATTATGTCTGCGTACACACATTACGTATGTTTTCATGTTTGTTTGGCCTTTATCTGACCTTCATCATCCTTGAGCTCATGTGAACATTTGCACCAAATTTTAACAAATATCTGTTTTACTGTATCCACTAGAAAAGCCTCGATGGACGGACCAGCATCCTGAGAACATAAAAGCTTGTTCCTGCGTACCACCGTATGCTGGCACACTGCCACACAAAAAGTGTTCAGTAATACCAGCCAATCCTTGATACATTTCCCCCCCTAGCTGCTTAACAAGTTAGGTAACTCTTTGACCAGCAACTTAGAAATTCTTCTTAACTTCCTTAACTTCATTAAAATACAAAATGAAAGTAGGAGGAGATTTTTCTTCTTGTTACACAAAAGGATCCCATATCAACCCTCTGCCCTGCAGGTTATTTTATTATTTAGCTCAGTCTACTCTGAAGAGCAGGTTTGTCTCACATCCGAATGCCAACAATGACCTCTGGTAAGTAAACGCTTTCTTGATTTCATGTCTTGTCGTAAAAGAAAATGAAATTACAAACTGTTGTGCGAATACTTTAGATTGATCACACTTTGACATTATAATTTTCCTGCTCATCTTTCCCCCAGATGGCACAAAGACAGTGTCTAAAAAAATGCCATACATCTGCCTTCCGAAGAAATACATAGATATTTTGGCTAAAGAACATGAACTTGTAAACAACTTTTCTCATTCCCTTATCTTCTTGAGCAAAGCTATAATTTTATTTCCTTTTATCTTTTCAGTATTTTATGTGTCAGTGTTCCGTGACACTGGTGATTTTCTGTCATTCAACAGGAGCATGGATTGCTTGTGGAAGAGCTGAATTCCTACGTAAACGAAGGATATGTACAGGCTTACTTTCGCCAGTGGGGCAGCGTCACATCATGTAAGGTAAAGACTGAAAACAGACAAAAAGACTACAGCTTTGAAATAACTGTGATGCTCAACAATTAGCCTTTGTGTTTTATATCGGATCTTAGATTAGGAAGAATCCCAACTCTGGGAAAAACAAGTCAGTGGCCTTTTTGATATTTTCCACTGAGGATGAGGCAGACATGGCCGACTGGGTCGGTCCTCACTATGTTGCTGGCACAGAAGTTAAATTAAGGCGCTTTGTTACTTTCAAGGTGAGCAACGGGAGGTCATTTTATGTCAGAGCCTGTTCTGATCTTTGCCCTAAAATAAAATAATTTTAAAAATGTCTTGCAGGCTGACAAGGGTTCAGAGGAAGAGGTCACCAC
The DNA here is from genome assembly GCA_015108635.1 of Andinoacara biseriatus. Classification (NCBI taxonomy): domain Eukaryota; kingdom Metazoa; phylum Chordata; class Actinopteri; order Cichliformes; family Cichlidae; genus Andinoacara; species Andinoacara biseriatus. Next base: position 22,206 of record VUQJ01003907.1, read on the forward strand.
AGCCGCAGTTAAAGCTCGACCACGGCCTTCAATGGGTCTTGGCTACATACTCGAAGATGCTCAGTGGCTAGAGGAAGAGGAAGCAACAGGCAAAGTTTAAAAGTGTATAAAGATTTGACATGCTTGAGGACACCAGTTTTTATGTTAGTATACCAAGAACATACAGGCTAACAGACATTTATTTATGTGTGTTTATCTTTAATGTGAATTTCTGGCTATATAGACTTTATTGTTTATTTTAAATTATGATTTTTTTGTTTTTATGACATTTTACTTTATCTTAAATTTTTGTCAAGGTCTCACACTATAATGCAAATTAGTCATGTAGTCATTTGTGCAGCCGCTGCAGTGAGTGCAGCACAAGTGTTTATTTTAGGAGAATAAGACAAAATTGTAAAGTTGTTTGACAATATTGCTCATTATTACTTCATTTAAGAATAAAAAAAAAGAAGTCAAAGGATTTCTCCTCGTCTGTGTTGCTGGTACCTTGCTGCTGTGGTAAAATTTTCTTTGTTCATTCATTGTGTGTGTGTGTGTGTGTGTGTGTGTGTGTGTGTGTGTGTGTGTGTGTGTGTGTGTGTGTGTGTGTGTGTGTGTATACCCACTTTTTGCGTACAGAGCGGCAGTAAAGAGCGGTGCGTTTTGCGTCACAGATCAACGGCCAATCCCTGCGCAGAGCGCCAAGTTTCTTCTACAGCGTAAAAGACATGGCGGAAAAGGACGTCGAAATTTCCTTTAAAAAGGTAGGAGTGAGACTGCCACTTGCTTGTTTTTGTTTGTTTATAGCTGTAGGGTTTGCCTCGAGTATTAATAAAAAAAGCGACCTTCTTTTTTCGCTGCCTGACTCTTGCCTGACTCGCCCACCCTGTAAACGAGTCATGTTTTGCCACACGACACCTAACACTACATTTCGGTAAGATATTTAGATACGCAGGGAAATAGCAACGTGACTAGGTACGCCGAATAATAGAGTGCGTCCTAACGATTGCTTTGTGATTAAATTTTCTGGGACAACCTCGGTCATTTGCGCTGACAGCATATCGCGCGTTAGATTAACATGTTTACGAACGCAGTTTGGTTAGGAAGGGAACGCAAACGGGTTTTGACAAATATACTGTAGATAAGGTGGCGAGTTTTGTTGTGCCTGTGTTATGGGCCCGTTTGTTTTTACTGTCACTAAATCGTGTCTGTTATGCTTCACTGGTTTACACAATTAAAATGTCATTCTGAAGTTTTACAACTACTTAGTTTAGTCAGTTGAAGACCTTCTGGCACAGACACTGTCCAATTTTATGTGTTCTGTTCTTGGACACAGGATACAGTAAGCAAGCTGTTGTCTAGCTTCTTCAAGGAAGAGAAAACAAAACGTGAGTGAGATAACTATACTGGTACCAGTGATTTCATGCTGTCTTTGTGCTAAACAAATGTCACTGTGTTGCAGTGAGCGGAGATGCCACACTGCTCATGGCAGAGATGCTTAAAGTGTTTGTCCAAGGTAATGAGCTTTGGCGCAGTTTTACAAAGTCTGAGACACCTGATTGACAAATGGTCAAATTCTGAATCTGTTTTCTTCTTTTCAGAGGCTGCTGTGAGATCACAGAAACAAGCTGAATCTGAGGACTGTGACCAAGTGGAGATTGAACATTTTGAGAAGATCCTACCCCAGCTGGTATGGCGCTTAAGAAAATGCTTTTGTTATTATTTTGGCTCAGATTTTTTTTATCTTTATGAAAAATGGTCGACTCACTACTGTTTTTTTTTTTTTTTCACCGCACTTTGAAATCTGAGGCAGTTTGAACATTAATATATCAAAAAATACTTTTTTTTTTTTAACATCAAATCACAAATATGAAGAAAATGCTATTTTCATTTGATTTTTGTGCTGGATTGAGCAAATATGTCAAGTTGTACCACAAAAGCAAAACTATTATTAGATAGTCTAATCAGAATAGAACAAAATTCTGGAGTTTCCAGATATTACTGAAATTATAACTGAGAACATTTTTTTTGTGAAATATATGCATATTTTTCATTTGAGTCTTGCATCTTTTCTCCAACGCAGCTTCTGGACTTCTAGCGCAGTGATGCCACAAGATGGAGCCAGAGTGCTGCCAATATGTCTTCAGTTCAAACCCTGCACTTCCACCAGCTACAAGTTTTCTTTTCCTGATATTAATTTTTTTCAGTATTACTGCATTTTCATAAACCCCCCATTCTGACATAATATTGAGATTATGTCTTTATTTGAGCTGTGCAAATTTAGTAGAAAGTAGCATTGCAATCTGCACGCCACCACAGCACCACCAATAAGGGCCACCTGTGCTCCTGTGTGCAACAACAGGTGCCTCCAGCATGCTCCATGGCGCCCTTCATCAAAGCCTCCAGGAGCAGTTGGAAGCAATTAGAGTAATAAGGGGAGCAGCCAGTCCCTCAGATGATGACAAGTGCCAGGAAAAAAGGAGTACCCCCTCCGGCCACTTTGAAGTTCCCTTTTGCTGTCCTGCGATGTTTAGTTAGGGGGGGGGGGGCAAAGGGGACCTCTGGCACAGGGGGAAAGTTGAATGGGAGTGTGTGTACACGTATGTGTGCATGTGTTAGCCAAACATGGCCAGAGACCACACGCGTAGATATTCTGTTTGAAAGGAAACATAACAAAACACATTGGAACATGGTCCAAGAAGAGCAGGCTGTAATTCTGAAGGTAAATAAACAAAGAAGGCGAGTAGCGGAGGTGCTCGCTCTACTTTCATCACAGCAGAGGGGGGAAGCTGGGCCTACAAGGGAGAGGGTAATGTGGGGTTTTCTAACCTGAGTGGCTCTGATGGTTTTCCACCAGTGGTGTGTTTGACCAGCGTGTCTTCACTGAGTCAGCATAGCTTTACAACACCTCACAGTATTTATTTGGGTGGCACTTGGGTGACTTTCTGTGCTTGCAAATGCTACTCACTGACAGCTGGAACCAACTTAGGCTAAAGCCAAAAATCCAGCCTCAAATAAGTGTTTAAGGACACAACACCTGGAATTTGACTCAGCATCTTTTTAGTAAGGCTCAGGCTAGATTTGTGTTCCCCAGGGGTAACTTCCAGAGCACAAAAAAAAGAAAAAAGAAAAAAAAGGGTTCAGCACAGCTTAAGTCATTACCAGAGTAACAACTAATTTGTAAAGGGTGTCTTTTTGTGCCTGGGCTTTGTGTTGATTTACTCAAATTGAAATGGATCTCTTCCAACGGTTGATTCTTGTACATGGAAAAAAAAAAAAGATTACTATCTTGGATCTGTCACTGATATTTTTTCCTCCTCCTTATGTATCTTAGTGGAACAAATTCATCTGAAGTCAGTGTTATTAAACATACGAAAGCAGTTAGGACAAGAATGGGGAAGGGCGTTGTAGAGAGTAATGAGTTAAAGCTTTTCTTGATCATACATTAAAGGCAGGGAGTGTCGACAGCCAGTCCAGACGCTTTGGAGAAGCTCCGCAGTGAGAAGCCTTTCCCAGGAGACAGAGACTGATCTGTCTCCAGCTTCTGGCTGGTCTTTCAACAGCACTACACGTGGGATCGGGCACTCGGCATGCCTTCGGTACATCCACAGTCGGTGTCCGTAGGAGCACCTGTGACTGCCAGGATGATTCTTCATCTTTTAAAGAAAATTTGACTGATGGAATAATAATTAGTGTGACCGTGATAATCACAAAAGCTCAGCGATCATGATGAAATAAAACTTAAGTTGTACACTTTCTAGGAATACCTGACTTATGACCACATAGCTCTAATAAGAACTTGTGGTTTATGGTAATGTTTGTCTGGGGTGGAGCTGTCTGCCTTTGTCTAAAGAGTCCCTGTGAGGGTATGTTGGGATTATGTCAGATTTCTCTCCTTAGTTCTCCATTTACCTTTCTGTGGTAGTTTTCCTCTGTTAGGATGACACAGCTTCTCCATCGCTCCAAATTTCTGACATCTCAAAGCTCCTTTCCTCTGAGGCCCAAAGTGAGAAGCTGTGACAAGTCATCATAACACGCCCTTTTTCCCCCCGATTGCTGCCTATTTTTTTTTTTTTTTTTTGAGATGGCAACATCCAGTCAGTGTATGAGCTTAAATCAAAGTTTAAAGCTTACATGGCTCATAAAATAGTCCATTTTTACCATGATTTAAGCAGATTACCAATGCTGGAAATCTGCTTAAACATTTAGCTACGAAGACGCTTCACTAAGGAGGAGAAAGTGGAAAACCACAATCCAAACAGCTACAGGTGTTGTCTGCCTGTTACATGCATGTCACAAAGCACTTGCATAAATAAATATGTGATGCATTGCATCTGTTTCTTGATGTCTGTGTGCATATACTGTATATGCTTGCATGAACGTTGTGCTTCATCTGGGGCTGTGATAAATTAGGAGGCGAGGCCCTTGTGGCTCCCTTATGGGCATGAAACTGTCTTACCGTGGAGGAATGCTTCAGGGGACACAGTGGGAGCATTCCTTTTAGATACCCCATGGGTAACGCTCACACTCATGAAAAATTGCCAGCATTTATGGTACTGTCTGGAAAAAAAAACAAAAGCACAGTAGCAGGCAATTACTTTGTTTTACAGGAAGCTCGCGTGTGTGGAGGCACCATCTACACTGACTGTATATACTGCTGTGACGTGGGTTTCTGGGAGGCCCCGGGCCTCACTAAGGGGCCTGGGGCCCTTAGGCTAAGCTTTGTTAAGGAGCCACGGAGCCCATGCTGGGGATGATTAGAACATACCTGGTGGGTTGAGCCACTTGGGCGCGCTGCTGGGATCACTCCTAAATGATTGTGGCGCTTGGATGTTAGTCTGAGGCTGAAGATGGTTTGCTGCTGTGCTCTGTGTATCGGCTGGAGCTTTGGTAGCCACAGGGGCCCTAGGGGGCGGAAAGGATTCTTCCGGAACCAGTGAGGTGGATGATAAGGTCAAAGACCTTGGCATGCAGCTGAACAGGCAATAGGGAGCAAAAGAGATGTACAATTAGGCCTGCAGCTTGGTTATTTCTGGAGCCCTGTGCTACTACCTTAACTACATTACCCTCCTCTTCCACCCCAAGTCCTCTACTGTCTGTGTCCACCTCCCTCCTCTGTGTGGTGGCCTACTTGGTTTCTGGATATGAAATAACAGAGTAATCCCCTTACATAACACTGCACAAACTCAACGAAACAAGACCATTTAATTAATTTTGGGAGCATCTAAAAATAAGCAGTTCGTTTGAGGTGACGTGCGGGAGGTGGACTCATACCCCAAATGAGCTGCCGAGGACCAGAGGTCAACGGAGCGCTCTATTTTTAGGTCCCATCAAAAGCAGTGATATAAAAATACTCCAGAACTGAGCCTCACAATATGTGTCAGTCATGCTTAGAGAAGCAGTAAACCTGAAGGTCACGCACTTGGAATGATGAAAGGGCCGATGTTTGATGATATTTAAAAAGAAGCCAAGTAATGACCAAAATCTCTTTAGCTGGTGGCAGGTGGCACAGTGTGAGGTTGGCCTTTGTTAGACTTGTTAAAAGACTTCATCAGCTGACATGTGAAGTCCTCAGCAAAGGGGCTAATATTCCCTACAATAACACCAAAAATGTGGGCAAAACTGGTGAACTGCTGCCAGACTTTTGATGTCCAAATTTAAAACAAATACGGATATCAGACCATCAGGCTGATGATGTTAGCATCGCACTGCTTTACATGCAAAAGTTGAGGGCACATTGCCATTTCTTGCATTGGGTCAAACAAGTCTGTCTAAAGTTTCCTCCAGAGTCCAGAGGCCAGCATGTTGACCGTCTGTCCTCACAGTGGTCAGGGGCACCGGAACTCTAAATTAGCCCCGGTGAGTCAACAGGACAGCTTTCATGTAGACAAGGACTCATGTCAGATTGCAGGAGAGGTCAGGATCTAAGGGTTAGAGGTTAAGATGCAGTGTTGGTCCTCATCTTTAACAGCTTCCTGTCTGCTGTGTTGTGCAAACCTGGGCAGTAATCCCATGATGCAGGTTCAAAGTAAGGAGATTGCCTCTCTCTTGATATTATATTGATACTCAGGCACATTTTTTTTTTCTGCAGTGGAGTGCATCTACAAATGGCAATGAATGCCTGTGGGACTTATAGATGGAATGGCATGAAATTTCAGACATTTTTATATAGCCTCCAGTGAGCCTTTGGATTTATTTTTTTTAAAAACAGCCTAACAACCACTCGAAAGATTGCCATTAAGTTTGGCATATAGAGCCACAGTGCTGAGAGAATGAAGCGTACTAGCACGTTTCCCTTACTTTACCTCTCATGCCACCAGCAGGTCAAATATTTGGATTATAGTTGCTAATTTCAATAACATGATTCCAAAGAGCACCCCACCGAAGAGTCATTCAGTTGTAATAATAGGAAGAGGTCTCCTACTCTGTGAAAGACTGCAAATATTTCTGCAGGGTAAGAATAATTCATACTTGTCAGGTTAAAGTTGAAAAGAAAAAGCTAATATCTTAAGTTTTATAAAAAAAATTTGTTCTCTAATATAATGCATATGCTGCTTTATATCCTGCATGCTGTATATGTAATATAAATAGCAGCAATTCACTTCAAGCAAATCCCATACTGCAATGTTTGCCTTTAAATGTGTACAGGTATTTGATCTTTAAAATGTCGCTGCAAAATATATAACAAGCTGCACCAGTGCTCCATCTCACACTTGGACTTTGAAAGTACACCTGTTTCTGCACGTTCTGCAGGACTGCAGGGTCAGCTGGCGACACAGCAGGGTACTCCGTGGTGATGTTTGCTGCTTGGGGCTCTGCACTATCGGCAGACCACCTTTTTTTTTCTTCGCTCAGTGGCAATTTCTAATAACCAAGTAAGTAACAGATGAGACAGAGACCTCTACTGACTCTTATCTTTGAAGGCAGGTACGTTGCACCATTCTCCTCATCTGATGGACAGGGTAATGCTTTTATTTCCCCAGACGTAAAATAGAAACCCTCTCCAAAAACAGCAAAAGAGCAGATCCACTCACAATGAGCAGTATTTTTTTTAAGGCTCCCCTGGAAAAACAACAATAAATTTGCAAGAGCTTCAAAGTGCTCTAACTTTTCTGTACATAAAACAAAGCACCGGCAAGTTCAAAAACTGCTCAATCGCTCAGCCCACCATCAAACAAATATCTTGCAAAAGACGCTGAAAGAGTGAGACAGAAGTGGTGGGAGAAAAAGAGAGAGGTTTCTTTGAATTTGACTTACTGTGTAGAGGTTTTTATGGTGTCTGACTAGAGGACTCCTTTCTCTTTTATATTCTCTAACTTTGTTTGCAGTCATTCTTTATATGGTGATATTTTCCTAGAAAGGACAGAAGTAGCCAAAAAAGCTCCCTAGTTGTCTGCATGTTTTAAATCTGTAGGTTCCTCGTTTGTTCTAACAGCTAATATTCTGTCATATAAAAGCAGAGACTACTGCAACCAGATATCCTGGAGGAGCTGTTGGATACACTACACAGGCGGAGGAGTATCAGGACGCACATCAATGGGAGGGCAATATCCTGCATTCTGATTCTGTCAAGAGGCACAACCGTGACATGTCTGAGTGCCCAAAGAGAAAAGGCCAGGTGTCCCCGGGTCCTCTTCCATTTCTTCCAATCTAAAGCTGATCTCACTAACTAACAGCACCATGGGATCTACCACCCCTGGCACAGGAACCTGAACCACTGAGCTGTGGAGCTGCGTGGAAATGAGGAATTAG
>VUQJ01003932.1:1620-16535 GCA_015108635.1 Andinoacara biseriatus
CCCACCGTAACCAAAGACAGATGAGTGACAAAATCCTGCAGAGCATTAAAAAAAAAAAAAAGAACAAGAAAAGAAAAAGCATCGCTGCCTCTGACTTTGATAGCAGCGGCGTTCAGTAACTGCAGGAGCTTAACTGTAGGTGTGTCACTGATGTTAACACTTTCAAAGATCAACAGGAAACATGCTCGTGGAGGCAGTAAACACACACCTGATATCTGCTGTCATCCCGTAATGGCATGCCGAGGTATCGCTCAGAGAACGCTGATGCTGTGCAAATGAGAAGTGAGACATTCTTAACAGAGCCACTAGCACCCAGCGCTTCAGCTGCAGCTGAGTACCTGCACAAAGTGGAGATCCTGTCATTCTGGGCCCAAATGAAACACTTTCAGCAGAGAGGAAATAACAGCTTGTGTTGGTAAAAAAAAAAAGTCTTGTGTCATCTCATCATTGCAGAGCACACTTACAAAGATCTAAAGCTGAGAGGCAGATTCATCTCCGAAATTTCATTTCAGGAGTAAACAGGTCAAAGAGGCTTTTACTTAAAGGCTAAAAACGAAGAATAAGATTTAGATTTCTTCAGTTTATTAATAGAGGTTCATTTTTTTTAGGTCCTGCCCGCTGTTCACTTGAATTGGTTAAAAAGCCTGTCGATCATCAGCTGTAGCAGGTTGTGAGCTGCACCTTTTTCAGCTTCTTCACAGAGCGTCAGGAAAACAGGCGAGTTTCAGCTGTCGTTGACCAAAACATACGGACAGCGAGTGCATTCAACATTCAGTTTGGTTTTTGGTTGTAAAGATGAGTCTACATTGTTACATGTGAGATGATAATTCATGCTTAGGAAAATTACCGAATCAACGATAAATGCTGAATGAGAACGAGGGCGGGGCAGCCACAAGGTAAGGACATCAGAAACAGGTGGAGGGAAGATAGAAATGGGATATTACCTCCTATCTCCTATTCCTTTTCACTTTTCCTTAACCTCGATGGAAAACATCCTGAGGTCAAGGAAAGGTGTGAAGGAGAAGTGACAAGGACTTAGGAAAAGACAACAACTAGAATCCTTTTATTACAGCAGCATAATGTTAACATTTAGAAATTCTATATACACATATCAGTATGAATCTGATGAATGCTTGGATGGTGCAGCCCTATGAATTCTGGGATATCTCCTCTTCTTTCATAAAGGATGGTGCAGTGTACCTTCCTTTATTACCTCTTTTACTAGAGGAGGTAATAAAGGAAGCAGTGAAGCACCTTCCTTTGCATTTGGAGAATTCGAGCAGCTCTTACGGCTGCCACAGCAGAACCGTGCTGAGCAGCACCGAGTATCCGAATCCACCCATGAACTTAAAGCATGCGTGACGTGTGAGGAAGAGCAATTCCCAAAGTGAGAAGAAGCGGACGCGAGGAAGACAAGGGAGCTGACGTAAAGACAAAGACCATGAAATACTCGGGTCACTGAGAAAATATGAACATTAAAAAGAAAATCAGCTAAAAATAAGTGAAACTAAACACTGAAGCAGAGCAGAACATGTTCTCCGTGCTCTCTGCAGCACCGTGCAGATGCACAGGAGACTCTGTGTCGCTTGGATATTCAAGCAAAATAAAAATGAAGGATGGTATGTAATCCTGCACATTTGATTATGTCCTCTATGTTATTGTGGTGGAACAACACAATAACACAGAGAAGTTGTCTGAAAGCATTAGAGGAGAAAAGTGTGTGAAGTTAACAGGAAAGTCCACCACAGTAATTTTACTAATCTCCCACAGTGGGTCACACTCCGCTGACCAGGACCGCGTTTGCTGGAAGTCCAAATGCTAAATCTTTAGTTTTCCTCCACACAAACACTCAGACTTGCCCTGTCGGTTATTAAAAAAAAAACGTATCTTTATGTGATATAAATGTGAATTTACTCACCGTAGAGTTTCCAGTCAGTCACTGGCGACATCGCACACGCACATTTGAACAGGCTGTCAGTAGACTTGAGCATCATTAATGTTATGTAGGCTCCGTATCCCTAAGTGAGCAAACACAAACATTTATTCATCTCTAATTGCTGAAATCCATCGAGTGTAAAAATGAACTCGGATTCAATCACCGGAGTCACTCAGTAGAAATTTTACTAAGTAGCTTCTTGACACTTCATAATTTCAGCAACTGAAGTAAACAGGCATTTTTTTTAAATATTGTGGCTTCCACAAATTTAATTTAGCAAACTGGAGGAAGAAGGAAGGCTCACCTTTCCAAACACTGCTATCCGTGTCCGGTCAATGTATGGAAACTTCATCATGTATCTGGAGGAACACACACACACACACACACACACACACACACACACACACACACACACACACACACACATGCTGCGTGACCAACAGGACGTCACAGCAGGAGCATCACAGACGTGTCTGCACCATCAGAATGAGACGGCCTCATTAAAGCTCATGATTTCAACTCTTGCTTAAATAAGGTTTAAAAAATCCACTGAATACATGTGAAGTCTGAACTGGCACCGAAACAGAAGTCACACCAAAAATCACATGACACTCGTCTCCACCCACTCCACCCTTCCTGCACTTCCTTTCTCACCTCACATCTGTTGCTCTGAATGGTTGACCTCAGGTATTTAAACTCATCTACCTGCACTACCTCTGTCCATCACATTTTCACATTTCTGTCTCCTCTCATCCACACACATGCATTCTGTCTTGATTCTATTGACTTCATTCCTCTTTCCTCCAGAGCATACCTCCACCTCTCCAGGCTCTCCTCCACCTGCTCCCTACTCTTGCTGTAGACCACTTGTTGCCTGCAAACATCATAATCCACAGAGACTCCAACCTGAACTCACCTGTCAGCCTGTCCATCACCATTGGGAAGAAGGAGGAGTTCAGAGCCGAGCCCTGATGTAATCCCACCCCCACCTTGAACCCACCTGTCACTCCTACCGCTCACCACTGTCTCACTGATCTCATGCGTGTCCTGCACCACCCTCACATGCCACTCCTGACTTCCTCATGCAGCACCAGTGAAGCTCCTTCTGACCTCCAGTCGAGTTCTCCATCAACACTTTCAATGAAATGTTGCATAAATCAAACCCCGTCATGAAGTTGCATGACCGAGAAGTGCATGCTCACTCTGGGTAAATGCTAAAATGCTAATGCAGATTAGGCTGCGTTACATTCACCGAGGTATGCACCACGTCCTTGCTGTGCCTGACGCTCCCTGCTGTGACTCTGAAATGTTAATTAAGCTCAGAGTCTGTAAACATTAAGGGCTTCAGTGGGACCGAGAGGCTGAACGGACTCATTTTATTCTTTAGAGAATGAACGAGCAAAGAATTTAAACTCACTGTTGCAACTCACTGTACAAATAACAACATCAAATACTCCCTTGCCCACAGCAGAGGATTTGGTGTTTGCATGCTAACGTGTCCAGAAAATCAAAAGTGTGAGCTCTTTTACTTATTTAATTTAATATTGATTGATTCATCTACAGGTATTGTTCTTTTATTCTGGCTGCAAAGTGTCTGTTCACACACAAGGAATGTGTTGCTGTTTTGGACACGTTGTGATTCTCTCCTGGGAACGGAATCAAGATCTTCCTCATTAGTGTGTCTTAAACTATGGGGCGCCCCCTGTTGGTGAGAACAGCTGCAGGTGGGGCACAACGAGCAGGAGTGAAACTCCGCAGAGTAATCATATTTTTTGTTGGGGAGAAAAAGAGTTTGCTGATTCTGTCATGCTGAACTATTATAACTCGAGGATCTTTGTCGCTTAATCACCAATTGCTTGCTCATATGGGGACATTTAGACTGTTGGGTAATCTCTGTAATTATTGTATGGTTTTAACTTTGCAATATAAGCACCTTGAAGCGACTGTTTGTTGTGATTTTGCACTATATAAATAAAATTGAATTGAACTGAATCGTATCCACTATGAAGTCTGACAGGAGCTTCCATGTTGTACTGAGGCAGGTTATTGGCCGGTAGCTGGATGGAACTGGTCCCTTCTGGGGGTCATTGGGGATGAGGACTGGCCTTTGGGCAGCCATCCTGGGTCGTAGCCATTAGTCTTCTCTGATAACTGACTAAATTCCCTCGCTCCGGTTTTGATCTTAGCTTCTAGACTTCTTTTCCATGAAGGGTACTGCTCCCTATTGCTGTTCATCTTCCAGCTATTATAACTGATATCAATTATGGAGACTGTTTCATTGCTCATGAATGAAAGAAATTATGGGGATTATGTTTTTATTTTTTAGCTCAAGATATGGGCGAGAAAAGCTTGAAATCCACTGGCTTAAATTTATTAAAAGAATATTACAGAACTATTAGAGTTATGATCAACATAAGATTTTGGGACTCCCATTATTGATTTAATCAAGTATCCTTTAGTTATTACAGATACTCCAGAAACTCTCGCGATTGGATCTGAGAATGTCTGCACTACTATGTCTAATTTAAGTCTAGTCTATATTATGCCAAACGGAGTTTATCTGGAACTTTTATTCTTTTTAAGGATTTTCTTTCTTTATTTTTGACTTGAGAACAATTTCCTAGACTTAAATTAGACACAGCAGTGCAGATATATTCAGATCAAATATTAAGAGGACGGTACTCTGCTTTAAATTCCAAACTGAGTTGCAAAGCTCTTGTTCGGGGGATTTGCACATATTTGAATTTGTTATCTCAAAGTAAAAGATGGTTGAAAGTAAAATAAAGTGAATGTGATAACGTACTCCACTGCTGCAATCTGGTCCTGAACATCAACGGTTCCCAGCCTCTGGTGGACCTCGTGCAGGATCCTCTGACCCTGGAAGCCGCTGCCCCGGCCGTCCAGGTGGGCCACGATGACGTTGTCAGCACTGACCAGGACCGAGTCCCAGCTGAGAGAGAAACAGTCACTCACAGCCTGACCTCCAGGGGCGCTGTCACTGAACAAAGGACAAACTGTGTTAAAATCTGACACTTTCACACAGCGTGGAACTGTATCGCTCTTATAACTCTAGAAGGAAATGCCTTCTTTTATGTATATTCTTTAAAAAAAAATACTTCCAGCACATGGCTAAGCAATGTGGAGAGAAAAAAAAAGGAGGAAATTGGATTAGAAGACACGTCAAAAACCACCGAGTGTGCGTGAAAAGCTGCATCACTGGTCAGTTGGCATCATCGTGTTATAGTGGTTGGTGGTTGGAGAGCACTACATTAATTAAACTACCCCAACCATCCGAGGGCTGGTCAGCTTTCTGGCAGAAACCCTTCCCTTCACAACGAGGCCTGAAATCCACGACAAACTACAAACACGCCACTTGAACGACAATCACCCTTCATCGAGTTCCACTGCACCTCAGCGGGCACCGACCCGGTCCCTAATACGTTTAAGGTAGCCATCAAAGTAATTTCAGAGAATTGATTCAAGTTTAGCATTTCTGCTAATTTGTTTGACTTTCAAAAGTCCCGTTAGAAGTCTGACTAATCGGCTGATTTTACAAAATGTCCTCTAAGACCGCTGGTTCCTTCTAAAGACTGAAATCTTTAAAGCGATGCAAACACTAGGCCTGTTAAAAAGACAAACAATTTAAAACTCCACCAACTAATATTCAGGGTTCATTCAAAATTACAACAGTTTATGGTCATGTGACCCAGTGTGGACCAAGTTTAGTCACTGGCTTGTTTTTAGTTGCTCTTTAATGGCTCAAAATAATCCTCATTTATCTCATTCTGGGCCTCAGTACAATCATTTCAGTTCCATTCAGCTCAAAGACAAGAGACTTTCTTATTAAGCATTTTTTTGTATGTACAAAAATTAAAAAGAGAATTTCTAATAAATAAATTGTATTAAAAGAATGTATAAATTCCCCACTCGCCCTGCGGGTGACCTTTGCCCTCCAAGCTCGGGTCCTCTACCAGAGGCCTGGGAGCTTGAAGGTCCTGTGCAGCATCTTAGCTGTTCCCAGGACTGCTGGACAGAGATCTCAGATGACATTCCCAGAATTTGCTGGAGCCATTCTCCCAGTTTGGGGGTCACTGCCCCGAGTGTTCCGATTACCACGCAGACCACTGCTACCTTCATCTTCCACATCCTCTCCAGCTCTTCTCTGAGCCCTTGGTATTTCTTGAACTTCTCGTGTTCCTTCTTTCTGATGTTCTCATCACTTGGTGTTGCTACATTCATCACTACGACCTTCTTCCTCTGCTTGGCCACCACTACTTGACCAACTATGGTTGGTTGGCCATCACCAGTTTGTCTGTCTATATCTGGACGTCCCACGGGATTTTAGCTCCATCATTCTCGACCACCCTTGGGGGTGTATCCCATTTTGACCTCAGGACTTCCAGGTCATACTCGACACAGATGTTCCTGTATACTATGCCGGCCACTTGGTTATGGCGTTCCATGAATGCCCTGCCTGCTAGCATCTTGCACCCTGCTGTTATGTGCTGGATTGTCTCAGGGGCATCTCTGCACAGCCTGCACCTGGGGTCTTGCCTGGTGTGGGAGACTCTTTCAGGTCAGCTACTCTGGCATTCAACAATCCAGTTGTTATTGGGGCTTGGTACCCAATCTTGGAGTGTGGGCATGATGATATCTCCCTCCTGACCTGTCATCCTGGCTCCCCCTTTGTGTTGTACATCGGTGGGTGTCAGAGAATCCATCAGTCCTACATCCTCTTCATCCTTTTACTATCACCAACTCTATCAGCCTGGCACTTCCACCCTTCAGTGTTTATTTTTTCTTTTTTTTTTCTTTTATTGGTTGCTTATTCAAATGGATGTGAAGAAGAGTCAATCACAGGGTGCCACAAAGGTACGCTGGGATTGACTTAACATGACCCCAGTTACTCTACATGCAAATTATGGTCAGGGTTTTGATTACACCTGTAATCTAATGCATTAAATATTCACACATTTTCTGTTCTCAGTTAACCAGATACAGAAGAAAGCGCATGTGATACATACACGACCAACAGAAGCCCGTAGTGACGGGAATCAGAGAAGTCTGGTGGGTATGAAATCTTCAAAGGTAGATCTGTAACAAGAAAGGAAAGAAAGGTCGATGTACTACAGTTCAGCCACGAGTTACAGTCGCACCACAGAAATCTACACCCACCAAAATGCTCCATTGGAACAGTTCTGAAGTCTGTCAGCTGGATCCTTTTGTACTTCAAGGCTGCCTTCAGCAAAGAGTTGTTCTCAAGGATGTAGTAATCTGTAAAAAAAAATGAGGGCAACGTGTCTAAAGGATGAAAGAGTTTAAAAATTGCTGTCAATAATCTGAGTGCAGCTACATGCAAATGACCCGTAAAGAATTGTCTTTGGAGGCAATAATATAATGAGATGAGATGGAAAGTGTCGGTAAGACAGATAAGATCTAATTCTAGGGGATCGTTTCTGAAATGGTCTCATTTTGCTTTTGAAGCAGATTGAGACTCGAGGAAGGAAACAAAGGGATACCGACCTAAACTCAAACTACACTAATGCAGCCATTGGTGGTAATATTAAACTTGGATGAAACATTCAAAATATATAAAATATTCTGCACACAGCAGCTTCTGGCCTCAAACACAGGAGCCCCACTATTTCCTCCACGTGTAATGAACAGTGACTCTCTGATTTGGCCATTTTTTCATTCAAGCCATCTGAACAGCAGCTAAATGAAATGGAATTCATCCAGCATTTCTAATAGAAAACCCAAAATCAATAGACGTCTCATTATGAAACCGCTAGAGGCCTTGAGTTCCCAGCTGTGGATGGAGGCCCTGTCCTAATAACCCTGTGCAAATTGCTTTTTCTGCAGCACAGCTGTTAACTTTTTTTTCCATGGGGGAGGACACATACGTTCATGGATAACAAGAAAAAGCACATGTGTGTGTGTGAGACATATGTCCATATTCATGCCAACACAGAAGAAAGAGATTCTGGATTTTTACACTCTCCTGTTTACCCGAGTCCACCTGAATATACCTGGCTGAGCGGTCCCGCAGGCCTCGGCCACACTAGAGTGAAAATAGGACGGGAACCTCAGAGCCACCGGGAAAAACCGGTGGTTGGCGAGTGATTGAAGTGACTTTTTTTTTTTGCTGTCCGGGACCAATTGCAAGTATTATTGACTAACTGGTCACTCACAGGTTGAGCATCGAGCACCCACAACCAGTGGGTGACCACTTTCAATCACGAGGTGATCGTACAGGACGCCTGGTTGAAGGCAGTTTAACAAAGAAAACCGTGTATTATTTTGCGCCCGATATGCGTGTGGTAGTTGCTGCTAGGAGTGAGTACTTATTTGGAGGGGAGATGTTAGCAGAACAGGTGCGTAACAGGCACAGGTGGATTGCTCAAAGCTGTGAGCGCAGCGCCAAAACCTCGGCTCTGTCCTGCTGCTCTTTGCTCAGTCCTCACTCTGGGTGTTTCAAGCCAAACCCCAGATATTCCTGCTCAATGGGATTTTATTGGGAAAAAGCTAAACTGTAGGGAGGGAGGGAGGAGATCTATACAAAGACACATATTGTTTTCCTTCTTTGTAGTGAGCAGTGGGTTCAAGTGTTTCAGGCTTTTAGTCACATTTCTGCAGGTAGATGAAACAGTGAAACAGTGAAAGCATCTCTCCCCGTCTTTCCTCAGCATTCATGCTTCTTTCTCTTACCTCCCTCGATAGGCTGTTATCTAACTTACGTTTGTCTAAATACAGCTGTGTGTTGGTGTGTTAATGTCTCAATGTTACAATATTTTACTTATTCAAATTAACATGTGTAATATTCCCAGTCTCACATGATCCTCTTTAGACACTTGCAATCAAACGCAACAATGCAAACAATTTAAGCTACCAGAATTAAAACCCCCTTTTCCACTTACTGCTATTTGACCAGCAGTGCTCTTATCTTCAATATTTAATATTGAATAATAATCAAAACGCAACAACACAGCATGGTGTGTATTTAAAAAAAATTATAAACACAGTAGATTCCCAAGATTCTGCTTTCAAACAGATTAAATCCATCATGGCAGCTGAACCATCAGTTGGAAAAAACAACAACAAACTGCACCCAACATTTCTGCAGACATGCCCTCAAAGAAAAGACTGTCTGTGGGACGTTCATCACTGCAATTCAGCTTCAAACACTGCAGAAAAACCCAGAGTGACACATTTACACGTGGGACACGGTAGCATCATTCGTTCTTCTTCAGCATCCTCTCATTTATCTGAGCTGCCGCAACACTTACAGAGAGAAACACACGAGGAAATCCTGCACTTACGCTGCGTGATGTTGTTGCCCTCATTTGTGAGTCATAAATTTGTGCTTCGTTTGCCAGAATTAATGAGTGAACCTGCACCTTTGTTCCCAGCAGATCAGCACCATCCCACACTCAAAGATCACCTTTCTGTCCCGTTCTGATGCTCAGGTTGAACTTCAGCAGGTCGTCTTGACCATGTCTGCAGGCCAGAGTTGCTGCCTTGTGATTGGCTGATTTCAAGATTAGCATTAATGTGCAGCGGAATACACACCGCGCTCAGCGACTGTTTGTCAGGCGCTCACAGGCGAAGGATCAGATTTGAGCTGAATGACAAACAGAGAACTCATCTCACTCTGTGGTTATTTTAGTTTAGGACATTCTTCTATAATACTTGATTCAGATTACAGCAGCTGGTCCCATGAACACAGAATCAGATGACGCCTCGTCCAGTTGCAAAAACCCTTCAGTTGCTAAAGGAAAATAACGAGCACGAATCCTGCAGGAGGCCCATTGTGCTTGAAATGTTTGGGTTTTTTTGCCTTATTCGCAGAACGCTGAGTTACTTTTTCTGAAGTGTGTGATAAAAATAAACTTACTTGAATTATTGAGACTGTGTAGGATCACAGAAGGTGCTCCAGGACCTGAAAGAAAAGAAAAAGGAGCTTCTAAGTAATTTAGGCAAAATCCAGCAGCTGGCTGCAGATATTTCCACCTGTTTGTCCGATTATCAGGCTCAAAAAGGCCAGTCTAGGCTTGTCACCTTCCCTAAGTTTTCATAAATCAATTAGGGGTTAAAGGTCACTCGAGCTGCCTCCCTAACAGCCCCAGACTATCAAATTAAGTCTGTTCTTTTTAACGCTCTTCTGTAAACCACTGCCAGAGGTTAATCAGCTGGCAGGTGTACTGCTCTCCTTCCTCTGAGCGAAAACACAAACAGCAGCTTTTCCTTCATCTTCTCGCGCTCGGCTCGCTGAGATCTCTGAATTCCTCGTGTTATGCAGAGAAACGGTTTCATTTTGCGCTTGTAGCTGCTGGGAAACAGAAACCCAATCAGATCGTTTTATGAGCGGCTTTAAGAGGCCGGCGCTGCTCCGGATGAAAACAGGCGCGAGAAGAAGCTTGTCAGGATTACGTGAACTCGGCCCTCGGAAGACAACAAGATTTCTCCATTATCTTTATTGCTTTTGGGAAAGGGAGCGCAGTTATTGACCAATATATCATCGCACTAAAACCCAAATGCTTCTGCACATGAAGAGCTCTCAGCTGTTCAAAATAAATTGAAACCACAAACAATATGAGTTACCCCTCATTAAATAATCTACTTGTGGCCCAATAATACTCCCTAAGAGCGATTATACACAATGTAGTGGCTAATTATTCATTTTATGACTCTCATTTCAAACTGATGAGAGATTCATTTAAACTAAATACTTGGAGGGTGACGGATTAGGACAAGCAAACGCAGACATGCGCCAGATGAAAAAATGGATGCTGATAAATTAGCAGCATAAAACAGAACTTAATCCCAGTTTCATTTTTTTTAAAACCAGCGACCATCTGCAGTTGTGTTAGACTGAAGCGACGCACACACACACACGCACACACACACACACACGTGTTTAAATCATCAAAACTGTAACTATTTCATAGACAGAAGCTCTGAGGAGACGAATGATAGAAGTTTATATTCCTTGTTGCTGCTGCTGCCGGTCTGAAGCACGTTTTTGGAACGGTAAGAGCAGAGAGTTTCAGCTGGGAGGAAAAGTCATTTTAAAAGAGCCGGGATGCAGTCTAACATCCTCCTGGCATCCAGAGGTGCGCTATGAAATGGGATTAAAAGGTCAGTGAGGGGCGTCGAGCTGAAAGCCGGATTTACTGAACATGTAACCTGTTTAAATCTGTTCTGTTCATTACTGTAAAATTAAAGTAATTTATACGTTAAAGTTACACAAACTGTGTGTCAATCTGCATGTTTATCTTCAGGTGGGGGAAAACGCATAAATGAGGTTTTTTTACACTCATTTGGCTTCAAGTCACAGAAGTGTTGATAAAACACAGATTGGAAAAATCAGTGTATTGCTCCTTTATTTATCAGCAAGAATATTCCATCAATAAAATGTATTTTGCTTAGATCTCCATCATCAGGGTTTGGGACAGCTCTGTTTAAAGAGTCAGAGCTCTAATCTGCAGGCGTCACATCAGAGCATTAAAATAAACATGTTTATTTATGTATGATTTTCTGCAGCATTACTTTCTTGGCTTCTTTGTAGCAACATTGTATCTATGGCCTGTTGTGTTTATCACATCCTTTATGGATCTTCATCACCTGTTTGCCTGATAATGTCTCTGACTGGATTTGGAACGTGGTGCACTCGATATTTCCACTTTGTGGAACGAAACAGCACTTTAAATGCCTCTTTTATGTAAGCGTGCACACACACACACACACACACACACACACAGAGCCAGAAATCCTGGTTATGCCGGACCTGCCGCTCAGGTCTGCTGTGAACACAGTGTTTGGTTGGATTTCAGCCACATGCTAAACGAGGAGATTTTCTGAATCAAGAAAATATTGTTTTTCAAAACAAGCCTCATATTTGCATTTTGCTGTTGCAGTTTTTCTTTCATACAGTTTTTTTTCCCGTCATTTGGGAATGCCAAAAAGGCGAATGTTTCATAAAAAGACGGGGGTGTTAACTTAACCTTAACTGCTGTGTGTATCGCTGGTGGCCTGCTGGTATTTAAGAGGTTAACTTCATTCCCTGATCTAACAGCTCCGATAAGAACGGTGTGGGTGGAAGCAGACTGTGTCTGCACCAGACTGCTGTGATTTTTTTTTTTTTTTAAATCGCGCCCACATTTGAACCTCAAAGTCAAATCCCTGAACCATTTTATAATATAATTTTTCATAATTAGACCCTGCTCACTAAGAAATTTATCCCTTTATGGAAGCCAGGGAGACAGTGACAGCCTGGGAGCTTCACAGCAGCGAGGAGGTGGATGTCCTACCTTTACAGTGCAGGATAACGTGCTGGTTCGTGGGGCTGATGTCAGCGTCGAAGTACAGACAGTGAGCTTTATTTAGCTCGCAGGTTAAACATCGTCGAGGGAACAGACCCACAGTTTTAACACTGAGGAGAGAAGATCATCAAGAAAATAAAGGTCGTATTAATTTATCTTTTTAAATTATAATTCCACTGAAGAGAGCAAAGCAACAAAACATCATATCCAGCTGCAGCGTGTTCCCTGCTGCGGTCTGCGCAAAGGACTCATACTTAACTAGTAGCTGCACAAATAACTGGCAGGTGAATCAATGATACAGATGTTATATGTAGATTATTTCACAATGATCTCTGCTGCCTCCAAAACTGCAACAATATATCAGTCTGGGAATAAGGTGGGAAAAACTCTTTGTATGTATCTGCTGAAGTAAAATAATACCAGCATTATCATCCTGTGAGCATATTCACTAATAATAAAAATCCCCTGACATCCTCTGATAAAACTTTGAAGGATTTTTTTTTTTTTTTTAAATTAATGAATAACAATAATGATGCAAACCTGAAAAGCTGCCGTCTCCGTGGCGAACCCTCAGTGCTGAGAAAATAACTATTAGAGAACATAAAAGATAATTAGTGCAAATAGACACGCTAAATTAAACACAGAAGCTCGTTATCTCTGTTTTCTTTGTTTAAGCATAAATTCATACATTTAATTAGAAAAACACACATGTGTGAACCAAGGAGCTGTTGTTAGTTATGGTCGCAGCTCCTGCTGTTCTCTCTGCCGGGGCCCTTTCTCTCTGTAACAAGATCTAAGGTGATCCCGGATCAGCTAATCTGGGTCATTCAGTTCGTTAAAAAAACACAACAGAATCAGATCAGCTGAGCCGGACTCGGCCGTGCGGAATTATCGCGCCTTTGTGGTCGCAGACTCGGCAAAAACAGGCTGGAAGCCGCGATCGGCGACGAGAGGAATGATGAAAAGGAGGCGCGAAGCTCCTTCTGTCTGAGAGGCGTGAGAACGTTTACAGAGGTGCCTCTCGCCAAAAAAATCACAAGAGCAGTAGAAATGAGAGAGAAAGGGCAGTAAAAAAAAAAAAGTCTGCTGCAGCAATCATAATTAAAAAGTGAACGAGAACCAAAGCTTGAGTCTAATTTGGCAGAGAATTCAAATAGAACAATTATACACAAATATTACAATTATAGTGAGAAAAGGAAAATTCCAAAAGCAGAAAATAAGTGACCTTTTTAAGTCATATTATTTTTCATTTTATTATTATTTTTTTTTGTTCTTATAATTAATTCCTTAATATTCTGAGCAAGTAGCAGCACACCAAAGATATGAAAACAAAAAATGAACATACAAAATTATTATTCAAATACTTATGCAGGAATTACAGAGAAATAAAAGCTCTGTATCCTTTTAAAGGTGGCAGGAAGAGGACAGGACTGGAAAAACAAAAAGGATTAGGGATGATGATGATGATGATGATGATGATCAAGGCTAAGTGCTAAATTTCCAGCTTTGTTGATTAGGGACCAAAAGAAGTCACTGAGGCCAGTAAAGTTTGCAGTTCTGCGGTCACACTCACAGGTTATCGGTGTCTTCGTCATAGGAAATGATCTTGGTCACCTCCCAGTTTCCCGACGTTAGATGCCGGACTTCATTTTGATCGGCTCTGAACTGAAGAAGAAAAAAAAAATCAACACAGGATAAGCAAACAGAGCATCATGTGACTCCATCAGGAAGCTCAGGTGTCAGTCATATTTAAAAGTGTCCATACCAGAAAAACAAGAATATTGGACATTAATCAAACATAATGATAACTTACAGGATATGTGAGTAAATGTGTAAATATTAAAGTAGCTTTATGTTATTAAAATGTGAGGCCTGTGTGCTCGAGCTGTAGCTCCTGGTGGGTGGAGTTCATTCACACGTCCTTCTCATCATGCTAGTATATATATATGTGTGTGTGTGTGTGTGTGTGTGTGTGTGTGTGTGTGTGTGTGTCATGGTCCTGGGCTGTTTGCCCAGTGTTTTGTGTTTTTTCCATGAGGCTCTATTTTTGTTGTGTTTCCAAGTTTTCCTACAGTTTAGCTTCTTAGTTATAGTTTTCTGAATTCTGTTATTAGTTATTCCTCTTTCCCTTCGTTCTCCTCGTCTTCCCGGCGTCTCTGTGTTCCAGTGTCTGTTTTGTCCGTCTCTGTCATCGTCCCTTGTCTCGTGTTGTGTCTGTGTTTGCGTCATGTTTGGACGCTTCCTGTTTTATTTTGACCGTCTCCTGTTCTCCGTGTTCAGTTTTACTTCCTGTGTCTCGTTAGTGTCATTCAGTCCAGCTGTCCTTCCCAGCTGTTTCCTCTTGTCTCATTACTTCACCTGTGCATATTTCCCGTCCGTTGTCGTGTTGTTGTCATTGTTACCTACAAGCTTTGTGAGTTTTTGTGATTTTTCCCCTCTGCTCTCCGACGCACTGAGTTGTTGTCTCCAGCTCTGCCTTCACGCTGGGATTTTTGTATTTTGTGTTTTTGAGATGACAGGAAGATTCAGCATTAAAACTCCTTTAAGTTCAGTTCCAGCTCTACCTGCCACATAGCCTCAGTCAAGATTACACGTGTAATCTCGAGCACATACTCAGCACAGATGTTCCTGTATACTATGCCAGCCCCTTGGTTATG
>VUQJ01003934.1:0-10130 GCA_015108635.1 Andinoacara biseriatus
ATGTTTAACACTCTTTTTGCAAAAGTGCGGGCAGAGAGCATCTGCGACGATGTCAACGCACAGCGCTTAACCAACCTGCAGCATCTGTGACTTAGCCTCAATGTAGTTAATACAGGATGAAGCACAAAAAAGGGATGCTGGTGTAAGAGATGCTTCCAAAAGATTTATCTGATTTTGTAATGGTTTTGGCCACATCACCATCCACCAAAATGCTGGGAAAGTTGTTTTTTTTTGCAAACATTATGACATGTGTTATGTGACAAAATGACACTCACATGATGGCACTATCGATAAATCAATAATGACACGTCAGGTACAAAGACAACACAATATCATAACCAATGCAGAGTCGCACGAGAATGGCTGTCTGGCGTGCACATTTGAGCAGTGAGGTATTATGGTCAAACCAGGACAAAGGATCAGGATTTACAATGAATGCAGACAACTGAAAGCACTGACTTCAGTGCCTTTCAGCTTTGTAAAATGTCTGAAAAATCTCAAAAGTATCTGAATTAGAGGGGAAAAGGCTCAGTTACTTTAGGCGAGAGTCAGGTTTAGTTGCATGGAAGGATTACAGGAAAGAGAACGATCTTTCCATTGGTCCTTTTTTAGATTTGTGCATCTCAAAAGACTCGTCATTGTCTTCTTTTTCTTTTCTTCTTGGGTAAACAAGTCCACAGGAAACAGATTTCATTGGCTACTTCCTGTTTGTTAAATAGAGCACACATATGAGTCCATACCTACAAGCCTGACTGTAATCATGTATGGCAACCTTTGAGAAACTAATTCAGTCAGTGCCATCTCGGAAAACTGGGAGCACAGGAAAGGAAGAAAAACGGCCAGATTTATTCTGTTACGCATGACACACCTTCCCTCGCATGGTACGAAGCAGAATCAGATTTGTCTGTGCACCGCATGTCCATGCATCACATATAAAATGCCTTTCCACTGCAATTGAATTAGGCTTTACAGATGGCTTCACAAGAGAGAGAGAAAAGCCCCCAGCCAGTGAGCTCCAGATAAGAGTAGAACAGCAAGCAAGCATCGAGTGAATAATATTGAATGTTTACACTTGTACACATCACTTTCTTTTATCAGACAAGCACATCTTGTCTGCCTGGAGTCTCTGGAGAGTCCCAAAGGACCTCACTATATTATCTAAGGGAAGCAGCTTCACAGAGGACATGCTGTATGAAAGACAGCTTCTCTACAGCGTTGAGCTGAAGACAGCAAAGAGGGAATTGTATTAACAAGAGTGGAGCAGGATGAGGCAACCGCTAACCGTTCCACTGGCAGCTTTTGTTCTGCATTAGTGACTCTCTGGGGCACAGGAATCGAAGGGCCTAGTGTGTGTGTGTGTGTGTGTGTCTGTGTCTGTGTGTGTGTCTGTGTGTGTGTGTGTGTGTGTACATATGTATCTATAATCTATGTCCAGACCAATGAGTGAGTGAATTCAGAGAGAAAATTTTAAATAATTAGAATCTGCCTGATATGAACGGATCAGCCACAACATTAAAACCACTGACAGGTGAAATGAATAACATCAGCCATCTTACAATGTGACCTTCTGCTGGGAATCCTTGAGTCAAGGCATTCATGCAGATGTTAGTATGACAGGCCAACCAACTTAAACACTGCAGAGCAGCCCATCACCCTATGGAGGTTTCATTTCCCAGTGGCAGAGGCTCTGCTTTAGATCCCAGTGCGATCTCAGAGCACTTCTGGTGGCTAAATGGGGATTTACACAATATCTGCATCATCTAAATGGTAGATTTTTGTTAGTTTGTCTTAATTTGGTTCCTTCCGATTAGAAAGCTACACAGTTGTTAATCACTGTGCTCACCCCATGAAATCGGAAAGACTGAGAGCTTTAGAAAATTCCCATTTAAAGCATCGGTGGTTAGCCCACACACAAACTAACATTAGTATTAGCGGAAAGCTGAGTCCTTACAGAAGATGTTTGAGTAAACAGAGTCCCCTGAAGAATGTGAACTCCCTTTACAATGACTCTCACTCCACAACCCTGTCTCTGGTCCTGCTGGAGGTCTGTTCCTGTCAAAATGGAGTTCTTCCTCCCCAGTTTCTCCAAGTGCTTGCTCAGAGGTGATTGTCTGATTGCTAGGGTTCTCATTTCTTGTTGGGTCTTACAATATGAAAAGCAGTGAGAGGGCTGTAGTTGTTTACTTTAGCTGTATATCTAAAATTCAGCTGAAAATAAACTGAAAATGTATCTTTTTATGTCAGCTTGGTAACCTGCCATTATGCCTAAGTGAACCTTTATCAGTTACATTTTCTTGATAAACTGCTTTAAATGTTGAAACTGTTATAATTTACTGTAACTCTGAGGTTTTATATCTCACACATGCAGCTCAGTAACAGATTTTCTAAACAGAATGACTGAAGTCACACATGCAAGTGTTACTCTGTTGCAAGTCAAACTGTATGACGTGCGGCTGTGAGAAAAGCGTCCCCTGCAGTGATCCGTATTGAGCATGCATGTTTTTCTCATGTATTTATGATGAGCGGTGGCTTTAAAAAAAAGAATGCTGCGCTTTATTTATGAGTCTTCTATTCAAAACTATTCTCACTGAAACTGTACCACATTTGAGGCAAATACATATAACGATGTTCAGGCACCTGTTTCCGTACTTCAGTGAAACCAGCAAATGGCTTCATTGTGGAGAATAAGGGATTAAGGACAGATCAGCGGGAAACTCCTTACACACTGATTCAGTTTGAATGAAAATGCATAGTTTATACAGTACAAGACTGATGGAGGGCTTTAAATCTGACAAGTGCATTTCATTTCTGAGACCAACCATGTGGAATGGAAGTCAAAGAGAAGAAATCCTATATCAGTGTAGTGTATCAGTGTAGTGTTTTTGATATGCCCCTGTATCCACAGTAATATCCACTTTCTGCTTATGTATTCCTTGATACAAGTCTAAGCTCCATAGCAACAAGCTGGAGCATTTTATGGCCCCTGTGTGCATTGTGGTGCTTAATGAAATCCTGGTCTCATTCTCTCATAGATGTACGCAATGAAATACAGCCAGACGTTTGGCCATCGCCCCGCATAAACCTTGTTTATCACCAATTAATTGCGAAGCATCTTTTGCAGAGGGACACAAAGCCCTTGTGCAAAGAATCTAAATTCTCGGCTCAAAGCGCCCCACCTGTCGTCTGCTTGCTCAAAGCAAAATGGGAACGCAAAGAGGAAACAATGAAATGTAGAGGAGATTTATATATTAGGTGTATCACGTTTAACTCTCTTGCCACTTTCCATCACTCGGATATTGTATCCGGTGTGAATTACATCATGCATGCAGGGCTGGTCTGCAGAGCTCTGTTGCCAAGACTCTTAAGTTATAACCGGTGGGTGAGATATCACTATCCAAGCGATCAGGCCACATCCATGTCATGTAGGAGCTTTTGTCAGCTGTGTAACCAGGAAATGGGAGGTGGGAGGTTGGCAAAGGTCTGCTGACACTGTCAAAAACACTGCTCTCCCTCTCCGCCTGTGCTTGGGATGATTACAAAAGGCAGCCTTACTTATCCTAACGCAATATTATCAGTATAACAAAGTGTTCAGCAGCTTTTCTTTCCAGTACAGAGTGGTGACCCCTTTTTGTAAGGTGAGCTAAAATCCCCACAGCTTTTGGTTTGCACATGAGCGAAAAACACTGAAATTCAGGGCAGTCTTTCAGTCTCCATTATTCTTCCATTCACTCGTGACACTGAATATTTCCTGCTAGTTAATGACAACCTCTTTATCACCTCTTTAACTACAGCTTTCCAATATATGACCAGGCCCACTCCCTTTAGAGCTTTGGGTGAAAGTCATCTGTGTCTCCAGGAGCTCTATGCGGTGCTGCGGCTAATTCTTCCATTCAGTATGTGGAGTAATTGTCGGGGGCAAGCAATATGGTATCAAAGAGAGAGAGAAAATGAGAATGTGCAGGGGTTTTTTCCCTGCTGAATGAATTAAGCTAAATGCTTAGTTTGAATTAAAAATGGAGAAATGTATCATTTGAAAAGGGTAATTGATGATGGCAAAAACAGAGAAAATCACCACCTAAAGTGGCATCTACACAGGAAGAGCTTCACTCACTGTTAATTATTTTATCACTGATGGTCGATCACTAGCAGATGTTCCAGGTTCCCATTGCCTAGGTAACCCTCTAATGTATTTACCTCCCTGTCATATCTAATCAATGGTATCCTTCACTCTCATTGGTAGTTGTTTCATTTGCTTGCCTCAAAGGTGAGAAAAGATTATCTTGGGACCAGCTCACTTTGCGTTGCCACTTTATTTAGCCAGTCACTGTCTGAATGTCATTGGACTCTAATCACCACTTCATTGTGAATCGCTTTTTAGTCTAAAGGTTCTTTTACCATCTTTCAGCTGATTGTTTGGGTTCATTGCTCTGATCACCCTCAATCCCAGATGCAGCAGGCAGTTATTTTCAATGCAAATGTTCTGCAGTATGTGTAACTTTCATAGCAGCAAAAAAAAAAACAGACAGACAAATTAGGTACCTGTCTGGTAAACAGCTAAAGAGCCAGATATTTGCTTCAGGGGGTGGTACAGCAGAAAGGAACATCAATGCTAGTTTTTAATCTGCCAGATAATCAGAAACAGTTCCTGACATCTCAACCCATGTCTGCTCAGTGTGTAAACAACAACTCTGATAAAAACAGGTTGCTGTGATAACTTTTTAAAGCGATATGCCAAAATAAAAATGATTCAACTTCTGTCATTTGTTTCACTCCAAGTACACAGAATACACAGAATCACTGGGTCAAACCTCAGCTATACTAGAGTAAAAACGGGACCACAACCACCTTGCAAACTAGAAAAAAAAGTAGTGGTTACCTGGTATAGCACTGAATTTTTTTTCACATTTCAGCAACTGCTTACAAGCAGTTGCAGCAACCTCTACTCTAGACAACCACTTTTGACTGCAAGGTCACCTGGTAGGAGGCGACCTGATTGCCATCTGACTTATAAACGCAGACAGATTGTTGGCGTGTTTTAAATCATTCTCCGTCAATCTGCGCCAATAAGCGCAACTCATCTGCGGCGCATCCCGTTGCAATAAGGGACTTGGCTTAGCTGGTTGCAAACTGGTTGTATTCTGTTTATATTCCTATATAACAGCAAGGTTGCTAAGCGTCTAGGTCATTTTGCTGTTAAATTGCCATCCTGGTGCAACTATGTCACTATTTGCGGAGGAATTTCAAATTAGGGTTCTGGCTAGACTCAGAAATTAAGTAGTTAATATGAATTTTTGGTTAATGTGAAATGCTACGTATGCAAATGGCAACAGAGTTGCAGTTAATTGCCAGCTTGATTCCATTTAGTCACATACTGATTGAAGCAGACTCCAACTTATTGCCATTTTATCACCATCTTGACGCCCCAAAGTTGCCTGGATGACTGCAAGTGGTTGCAGACCTAATTCCTGCCTTTAAAGCAACCATTTCAAAGGCTACAAGATCACAAATTCACTGCACACGATCAAAATAATTGAGTTTGTGCTATTGAACATATTTGTCTATTCCATTACATTCTGCTCAAATGACTCGAGCTTACAAGAGTCTTTCATTTTCAAGAGAGTAGGTACTCCATGTCTTCTAACACAGCACACAAGGATCAGTAATTCAAATGTCATCGTGTTGCTCAAGCAGAGTTTTGACACGTTCACAGCGTCACCTGACCACATTTACATACATGAAGGTGAATAACGCTCTAAACTGCAAGATCAGCTCTCCTGACACTTAAAGTGAGAAATCACAGGAAGAAGTGAAGATGACAGAAAACCTTTCTCGTGACACTTCTGACATTTTGAAGAGCTTTGATTTCCCCATCCGCACAAAAGAACCAGACACAGGCATACAGTACAGCTCCCCGTGCTTCTCAGTTCTTTCATGTAGCAACAAAGAGGCAAAAGGGGGGAAAACCCTGTTACCTCCCCCACAACACCGATACGTGACTCGGAAGCCATTTTCTATTAAATCCTGGTTTTAACCCGAATGACCCCCACATGTACACAAAGCTACCCCCCCCCCTCCCCCGAAGATAAGGGAAGTGAATTAGTGTTACTGTGTGAGATATGAACCCTCTTGGCTGCGGCAACGCAGGTCAAGTAGTTTCAACTCAACTGTGACCAGCTCAATAGGATTAAAAGGAGTCAGGGTTGTGGAGAGTTGAATGTCATATAAACTGTGTCGAGCACTAAATAAAATGTACACACTGAATGAGCAAACACTGAAGCGTGAATGGTGAGCCGACAGCATCCCTCCTCTTTCTCCTCCTCTTTCCTCCTCCTCCTTTATTTTCTACCTCTTGGTAGATTGTGTGAATAAAAAAAATGTGAATAATTCTTCTGTGTTACTTGACAGAGCCGGGTCAATGGCTGTCTGACCTGTGTGTGTTGGTGCCCATTCAGGCGAGCGGGGGTCTGACTGATATGGGTTTGTGCAGGGGATATTTTTGGGTTTACACTGTAAAAAGAAGGATAAACTGAAGGTTTACTTCCTGCTTTCACAGAGGTTTATTTCTGGCAAAGAAAGGTGTAAAATTCTATATGCACATACGCAGGCCTTTAACTGACACTGCCTCTCGTCCTCATCACCTGCTTGTGATGTGTTGTGCATGCATTGAGTCACAACTATCCCTAATCTATTTCAGGGACTATTTCCCTCTCCGTCTCCATTACACAAATGCGGACATTCCCATTTCCGATAGACAACAGTCATCCATCACCTCCGCACTGTCAGCACAGGGCACCTTACACATTACTGTCCCTGCAGGAAAAGACAATAATCTCCCGAACTGCAGAAGGCTTTTCTATTCTGGGTCCATACGCTTGTACAAAAATGTATCTCTCTCATGTCCACAAAAGACATATGCAGCTCCATCTCTCCTGGCTCCATGTTTCTGCAACAGTAAACCTGCCAGCAAAAGGTTATGAGCGTGGTTGGTGGTCATATGGTATCATCTATGTGTACATCTGCAACTCCTGACTGCCTTCCAGAGAGCATCCTGACATTTCCGAGCTTAAATAAAAGCTAAAACTGTAGCTATTACTTGCTAATGTACCTCTTTAAATGTTAATAGTTATACTGTAGGCTGAGGGTCTCCCTGAAAACTAAATGCCACTCGTGATAATAATTGTTTGCCGGTAAAGACAACAGCCAGTATTGACTTTCTTAAAGCTTTCAGAGCACTCAACAGTGATTAACTGAATCCAAAGCGCCAGAACTGAGTAACATAATAAATATTGATTGCAAGTACATTCTCCACCACTGAATAGCTCCTAATAAAATCAGCATATACATTACCTATAGTTTAATGTGCACTGGGGTGTAGCCTTTACCGGTTGGCTGTGGTTCGGGCTTGTTACCTTGGTGACAGGAAGAAAGGTCAGTTTGCTCTGTGCACATTCGCAAGTGAGATGCAACGTAATGGCGTCTTTGCAAATGTCTGCATCCATGTCACTGTACATAAAGCTGCACATGTACATGCACGGCATCAGGATGACACAGTGGAACAAACCAGCGCGGCTGCAGTGGAATTGTAAACGGGAATCCGTGGAGCCTTGCACCAATGTGGCATGCATGGCTGCAGTAATGTGGTGTTTACACTCTGACAGGTGCAATCTTTTCATCAAAATGAATCAACGAGGGCAGCCAAGCTCCAACAACTCAAATGTAGTCATCATGGGAATCACGAGCTGTCTCTGAACACTTGCACACTGCATACTAATAGCATGCACTTGGTGGTGTGTGCAAAATTTGCATACAATGCGTGCCGACAGGTGTGAGTGCGCATACAATAAGGATGAGAATATTAAATATTGAGGACGGTCGCTGATTCTTTTTTCACCTTTAATTTCTACAAAAGGCAACAGACAACGGAAGAAGTGGGAAAGCAGCAAAAGTATGCTCCAGAGCAGATATGATATCGGAGCGGCTAAGAGAAGTAGCTAGGAAGATTAAATTCACTTAGATATGAAATTCTGATCTTCTAGTTGTATGCATAAAGCTCTACAAACCTCATTCTACTTAAAGAGCTGTATAGCAGACTGCATTAAGACTTAATGGCAGATTCTCACTTCCACAAAAACATTACATGATACGAACACGCACGATATGATATTATTGACATTTTTAACATTCTGCAATATGCTGAGTATCACAATAAAATATATAGCGAGTTATCACCTTTTTTTCCAATTGCAAATTATGTCCTCAAAGTTGTCAGTATCTGTTTTATCCAACAGGATAAAGTTGTCTAACTTCAGTTATTTTATTTTATTTAATAACCAGAATGCAACCAGCTGGCGGCCAGTTGTCGAGTCATTCAGACTGATGGCAGAATGTTGGCAATCTGTCTGCATTTATAAATTAGACAGCAATTATTTGCAAACCCTTCGACAATCTCTCTCAGAGTGATTGCAGTCAGTCCCAGTCAGACTGCAACTGTTTGCAGAAAGGTTGCCTCCTGTCAGGCGACCTGTGCAATCACCTTGCAATCAAAAGTGGTCCTGAGTATGCAACACCTTTGAGCTTTGGGCAATCATTTAGTCGCCACATGTTGCAATTGGTCGCAGAATGTGAAAAAGTTGATACAATAAACTGGGCAGCCATCAGTTTTTTTGGGAGATGCAAGGAGGTTGCTGTCCTATTTTCACTCGGGTGACTGAGCGATTCGCTTTCTCTGAATTAGGAAGGTAGCTTTGATAAACTGTTACGTGTGTCCACTGTTGGATGTTTTTTGTTGGTTGAGCCGATTTAATGTAAGTGTGTTAGGCTAACATTATCTCAGGATGGTGCCGCATGAGATGCATTCTCTTGTTCATAGTATTCCCAAATACCAAATATTAATATCTGGTGTGACTGTATCACCACACAAAATACTGCAGTACTATGCTTTATCTATTTATCTCCCATCCTTATTATCTATGCCCTTTCTTTTTAGAATCAAGTACATTATATTTCAGTTGTTGTACCTCTATAAATACGTTGTAACTGCTCTCTGATACCGCACCCTGAACCCTGAACTTTACTACTTGATTTCTGCAAATGCAAATTTAGATGCTGACATTTGAGGCGTCTTCTTACATGCCTTTAAACAGGACCACAATCTGTTATGTAGATGCTGGTCCCATTTGCTAAGCTTATATGACTTGCCTCATTGCACAGGCACCGAAAAGAAAATTAAGACATCCTCTCTCTGTCTTTCGCATTCTCCCACTCAAATCTCTGTATCTAACTTTTGTCTCTCTGCAAGTGAAGAGCGAGCCCCGGCGCCTTTGAAGCCTGCTGCACAGAGAGCTCACTGTGTGAAACTAGCTTCTGCGCTTTGCGTCACAGAACTTTGGTCTGAGTCAGATAAAACATACATATGTACCATGTATAATGTATAATAGCATTCTCTAAGAGTACCATGTGTACACATGTTATACAGCTGCCTTTAAAGAGTCATATCCAGGTCAGGTAAAACGGCACATCTGTTAAACTATATCATGGAAAATGTTTTTAAAAGTTAAAGTTTAATGGATACATTAAATCACATGAGTCTGGATCGCATTGATGCAATTCATAAACGTGTTAATTGGGTCTTCACAGCACCTCTTCAAAATTATAAAGCATATTCTGTTGTTTTTCTGAGTATTGTTCAGCTGTGATGCTCTATGAAAACCCTCTCTGCTGTTTGATGCACGTTAAAATTAGACCAGACTGGCATTTACACGCCGTCATTCTCTCACTTTCACTTTCCAAAAATGAAAAATGGGCCTCGAAATCTTTGATGTCAGTTCTATAAAGAACAATCCTTTTTTTTAATTCTTTTTTTTTTGTACAGTGAGAAGAGAGAAGTGGCTTTTCTCTTAATTGTGTGCTTTGGTCTGAGCTTAAACAAGGGCATGTTTAGTTTCACTTCCTTCCTCTATTCCATTTCCTGATTTCCTGTGCACGTTGAGGCTCATGGCTGTTTTTTTAGCAGCTGGTTGGTTTGTGACAGTGTTCTCGCTCTGAAGCTTCAGTTTAAAATCCTGTCATGGAAAGCAACAGTTTTTTTTGTTTTTTGTTTTTTTGGGGGGGGGGGGGGGGGGATTTTAACC
>VUQJ01003934.1:18433-30933 GCA_015108635.1 Andinoacara biseriatus
CCCAGGTTTTTCCCCCCCCCCCCCCCCCCGAACGTGCGGGCATCGCAACATTGTCCGCACTCCATCAATACCATCTCATCTGCCCGTAAATTACAGAGCTCCAGCCGTCTCATTGTGTCACTTGATCTGGTGATGGCGTGCGATCTATTTTGTGCAGCTCTTTCATCCCCTCTGTGAAGGGCATGTTATCTCCCCACCACAGAGAGGAAATGTTCTCCATTTCTTTCAGATTTGCCTTCTGAAGGTATATCTATTAGCCGGACCTGTGACTTTTATATATTTACATAAATGTAAATGGAACATGTGTTCATTAAACAGCCCTTATTTGAAGTCTCTCTTCTGTGTGAATGTTTTTACCGCATGCAGCTCTTCATTTTAGCAGTTCCTCATTTCGAATCCGATGGCAGAAACATGTACTAAAAAGTTGGAACAGGGGCAACAAAAGGCTGGAAAAGTAAGCGGTGCTAAAAGCAAAGAGCTGGAGGAACGTTTTGTGACTATAGTTAAGTTGAATAGCAACAGGTCAGCGACACGATTGGACCCAAAAATGGGGTTGTACAACCCAGAGGTAATACTGAAGGTGACAGTAACACCCGTGGCGACTATAACTGGTATTGATTGTCTGACCTTACCCTTAGCACTCTATTTTGCTGTTTTAGGAGACCAGAGGAGAAATCAATGCCCTGGGATACCCACGAGAGGCCTGGGATTAGTGGAGACTGGCCAGGCCGTGCTGCAGCAGTGCAGTGGAGAGGATCAGCTGTGAAAGTGTCAGAATGGAGGCAATGGAGTGGAAGACACATAGAGAAAGAGCATGACAAATCAAAATGACAATGAGAGCCTGTGAAAGGCATCTCTGCAGATAGTCATTTGCCCGCTGGGGTTGGAGTAGCGTTTGTTAAGTGTAAATTAACCTATAAATAAAATGTTCACCTCTTTTAGGAATTCAGACCGTTTTGAGTTTAAACACATGCACAAACGGTG
Source organism: Andinoacara biseriatus (assembly GCA_015108635.1). NCBI lineage: Eukaryota > Metazoa > Chordata > Actinopteri > Cichliformes > Cichlidae > Andinoacara > Andinoacara biseriatus. The sequence continues at coordinate 19,418 of VUQJ01003934.1, forward strand.
TGTGTGATTAAAGCGACAGGCTGAATAAGTTATGGGTGTGACCCCCAGTGTTAGGTCTGCAGAATGGCACAATGTGAGACGTGTTTCCTTCCTCTTAAAACAAAAAAAGCAAGAAAAAAAACTTCTCTCTGCAATATAAAACGACCGTGAAATACATGAACTGATATGTTTGAACTCATAATACTTTAGTGATTTTGTGAAACTTGATGAAGCTCAAAGGTTGTCTGTTATTTTAATGTGTGAAGTGAATGGAAGAATTGTTCACGATATCTGTGCAGAGTTTTTGGCGATCCTCAGGCTATTCTTGAGGTCCATCATAAAGTTGACGTTTATGGTTCCGTGTGATTAATTTTTTTTTTTTTTTTTTACTGCCGGGTGGATTCGCTATGTTTTATTCATGCTTTCATGCGCTCCTGGGGATGAATAGTAATAACTTCGGCAATCTTAGACTTTCATTTCATTTTATTGGTGGACAAAATTTCAGTTTGTCCATCATTTTGCAAAAACTGACGACATTACCATCAGCCTTAGCTGGACAGCCTCCTTTATGTATTGTGTTGATGCTTTTCTGTGCATGACCAAGTCCAGCTGGCCTCCATACAACACACTTCAAAACAGCTTTCCTTGAGCTGCTGTGTGCTTATCATTGCCCTCCGCTTATCAGCAAACTGTCAGTGACACAAGAGCCCTCAGAGTGGTATGGTACCGGGCGAAGATTAGACGTGAGGTAAGAATTAATAAACGTTTTCTTGTTGTTGACAATTAACATTACTAATATTCTACACATATTTTAAAACAATGCAGCAAAAGCACCGAGTGCTCTCTCTCTACAGCTATAAAATCTGGAATACACATGAATGCCTTCATGTCTTTTTACCAGATGTGATGTAATCAAATATGGTCAATGTTGTGTTTGTTTTCTTCTGTTTTAATAAAACGAGAATACCTAATTCATATAAGAATGCAGCATTTCATGTTTATGGTGCGGGTTTGTCTGTAGCGGAAGCAGATGGCCTCGAGTGTTGCAGACAGAGCCATCGGGGCCATTATCGGGGCAGCAGTGGCAGATGCAGCAGGTAAGATAAACTGAGTGCGGTGCGGATCCTGGAAGTGTGTTAATTAGCAACAGAGTTTTCCGTACTGCAAACCACATCTTCCTCTTTCAGTCCCCATATCCAAATAATTTATTGGCCCAGTGCTTTCACAGGCCTTCTTGTTGCCACATCATGTTTATTTTATTTAAATGTTTTTTTTTTTGAGTAAAAATGTGGCACACAAGTTTATATGTCACATTTTTCCCCCCCTTCCTGTTTGGTATTATGACATTTCAAAACTGTGTTTTGCTTATTTTACACAGAAGCTTTGTTGGTACAATTAAAGAACATCTGTATGACCTGATAAAGCAGGAGGGCGGCGCCCACATTTCTATAAATCATGCTGACTTCACCCATGAAGTTATGAAAGCAGAGTTTCTGCAACAGCTACCGAAAGGCACACCCTGCCAAGTCTTATTATAATGAATGAGGATGCCTGTATTTCCAATAACTGTGTCATCTACTGCTTATTATAAAAAGACCACGTACAGTATACTGAAGGGAAAAAAATTACTCATCATTGAATGTTAACTACTTTTCGACATCTTTTTGTGTGTCACTCGCACACATACAGCCCAGCCCATGCATTGGATCTACAACCCGGACAAACTGAAAGAAGTGCTCTCCGATCTGGAGCCCTGTCCAGAGTTTCGGCCTCAGTCAGTGAATCCTTTCTACCGCAGAACAACAGGCGAGCAGACCTGCTATGGAGACCAGGCGTACGTCCTGCTGGAGTCACTGAGTCAGTGTGGAGGTAGTGAAATTCACCCATACATACAGCAGCTATGTGTCACGCGCCGTTTTTCCCTGTGTGTTTAATTGCTGCTATCATCAAAGGTGGCTATTTTAATGTGAAGCCTGCATACTTGTGCATGTTTTGACAGAGATCAATGTGGAAGACTTGACCAAGCGCTTTTATGAGTTTTTTGGGCCGGGAACGGTCTATGATCTTCCTCTGAACGATCCAGACAGAAAGACAGGAGGTACTGTGCATGTTTGGTATTAACCAGCTTCACGGGTGGTGATTAGAGCTTGTGTTCCTGCATGATAATTCTGCAGGTAATGTTTTTCATCCTGATGATGGGGCATTCCCTTTTCACAAAAATGTTCCACAGTCAGACTTCCCTCTTTTTTGTTTTTTTGTTCAGCACGCTGAATATTTGCTACTTGTTTTTTTTGTTTTTTTTACTGTCAGGATGTCATGTAAATATTATAGTGCAGTAAATTAGCAGGGCACCTTGGGTACAGTGAACTGCAGATGGCTTTATGTCTTCTTGAGAGCTGTGTCATTGTGACCAGTGATAGGCATCTTGACTGAACACAGAAAGGAGCTCCACCCTCAGAAACAGCTACAACAGAAAGTTCATGGAAATGTTTTCTTTCCTCTTCTTCCTACTGTATCGCTCCCAAGTGTTTCCCCCTTATAAAGCAGCTGTTTGTTGCACTGATAGGCCCTAAAGCAGTTCTCCCCATTGATGGCCCGTGGAGGAATGCGAGCCTGAAGGCTTTCATCAGAAATCTTGATGCTGGCAAAGAAGAAACGGGTAAATATCACAACTGCAAGCAATATCAACTTTTCCATGATTCCCAGATTTTGGGGGGTTGCAATCTTTGTCTGTGTGTGTGTGTGTGTGTTTTGAGGCTGTGATGTGGACTGTCAGATAGATGGTGTAACTAAAATCGCTCCAGTGGTGGCTATGTATGCTGGGCGACCTGAGATGCTGGAGAAAGTGGAAAAAGCCACACGCGTGACCCAGAATAATGACCTGTGTGTGGCTGTGACGCTGGCTGCAGCGAGGTAAGTGGACATATCATGGCAGGCAAGGGAATTGTGACTCTCCATCCATCTGTCTGACTTTGTTTGTGTGACATTAGGTTTCTGGAGCATTTCATTCTGAATGGTCCAGATCCCAGTGCTCTGGGTGCAGTTCTGGCTCAGCTGAATGACCCCAATAGACAGAGCCCTCAGGAGCTGGACAGAGCTGTCATTGGTAAGGCTTTAAAGGCTCATTCAATATGAAATGTAAAGCAATAGTGCAGCATTATGGAAAACTTGCACAGGGTTACAGCAGAAGATTGATGCCACTCTTATATCATTTCTCTTAAACATAAGGATCGAGGTGGTGCGTGGGTGTTTAGCACTATACACAACACGAACGTTGTGGGTTTGAACCCTTCTGTGTGGAATTTGCATGTTCTTCCTGTGCCTGTGTGGGCTCTCTTCAGGTCCTCTGGCTTCCTCCCAAAGACATGCATGTCAGGTTGATTGGTGATTCTAAATCGGCCTTAGGTGCGAATGATTGCCTGTTTGTGTTAAGCATGTGATAGACTCTTCCCCAGTGACAGCTGGGATAGGCTCCAGCTTATCCTGGAACAGAAGAGTACGGGGGCATAAGCTAGCTCAGCTCTCATTCAGTCTTAAAAATAGGCAAGCGAATAAAAGTGAGTAATTTAAACAAACAGCGAATGAGCCACAGGGCTGCAGGAAAGCAGAAGTTTTAACCCTCGAATAGAGACTGCGTAAAAGATGGCCGCATCTACATCGTGTCTTAGGTCCCATTGAGATGACTGTTCCATGTTGGTTGTAAAAAAGAAAAGAAAAAAAAAAGGATGTAGCAGTGAGAGGAGGGTCTGACTGTGAAACCACGCGTTCGCTTCCCAACTTGTGAAACTAGTAGCCAATTAGCATATGCAGTTTCATACTATATTTCAAAACATAGTATAACCAAGACTTTTTTATTTGCTTGTTTGTTTGCTTTATTCAATATGACCCAAAATGAGTAATTGAGCCCATAAACTCAGCAGAAAAGTGTTCACAGAGACCGGGAGAGAAAGACATTTTCCCATTAAACTCTATAGGATCGGAAGTCTTTTTGTAACCACAGCTGTCGCCATCTGGTGGCCTTCAGATAGAACGCAGGTTTGAGGCATTGGCTTCATTTTTCTGACCCCGAAGCTACGTTCGTGTTTGATATGTTTCTAGCTTTATAGCTTCAGATTTAATCAACAAATATTTGAATGGTCCAATTTTTTTTTATATTGGACAGTTAACTGGGCCCTGAAACAGGCTGGCGACCTGTCCAGGGTGTACCCTGCCCTTCACCCTATGTAAGCTGGGATAGGCTCCAGCACCTTGGAAACCCTGAAGTGGATAAGTGGAAGAAAATGAATGTATGGAACGATGGTTTTAAAGAGAGCTAAATGAAAATCACACTTTTAAAAACCGTTTTTTAAACACTTAAAAAAAAAAAATTAAAAAAAAAGAGTTCCACTATCAGATGGATAAAAATAACCAGATTATGCATATATTTTTGTGAAATAAGGTAACACAGAATCATTGCTTTTCTGTACACAGACCAATTCACATGCAGTCACCCCCTAAACACTCATTCTGAGCCACCAATCATAGATGTCAATCATACTATGAAGCCATGAAATTTTCCCTTGTAAACTACCACTAACAAGTCAGTACTACAAAATCTTCCATTGGTACGATTTACTTGAAAGGAGTATAAATTAAAGTCACATAGTTTTTTACACCAGTTTTACAACGTCCAAAAGTATGCTTACAATTTTAAACGAAGGTAAAAATGATGTGAAAATTTAAAATGGTCTTTTGTGAGAGAAGTGTGGGCAACTGAGGAGAAAGTTTGGCCATTCGTGCGTATTAATTAAGTGCAGTGATTATATCCCAGATAACCTGTCCTGCTTCGCTGGTTTCGGACACGACACCAAGTCTGTACCTGTACTTGAGTTCATGATATCCCTGACCTTTGACATCAGAGTAAAACACAGAAGGGCAAATCAATGGGCTCTATCGGGATAGCAGCAGGTTGTTAAAGTGTATTTATTATTTTTTATGTTTACCTTTGCACAAGTGAGCCAACAGTGCGCGTGCACAGACCAATAACCAGAGAGCGCTGTGAGGACGTGCGCGATCCCGATAGCAGCTAACGCCAGGAGGCCTGCCTCCGGATACTCTGAGGCTCCGTATACTGCTAGCCATACATACAGCCAGCCTGGATAGAGAACAGTCAAAAACGGGAGCACTGTGCCGTGAAGCAGTCGGGGCCTTCTCCTGTACAGCGTCACCGAGCTCACCAGCTCATCGCCGGTGCTGCTGTCATGCTGGTTATGGTTCACAGAGGGGGCCATTTGCAGCTCACCCGGTCCCCGGATTCTGTCTGCAGCCATACTCCCGTCTTTCTTGGTGTCGTTCATTGTACTGTGCTCGCCCCTCTGGCTCCCTCTATCATCCACCACAACCCGTCGTGCTGTAGCCTGTGAAAATACGACTCAACACAAGGAACGGTACGCGGTTCTGCCTTCAGAGCCCGTTTACTGAATCGCTCGTTCCCCCGACCGTGGCTTCCGCATACGTAACCACGCAAAGACACGTAATGTTATAGCTAGCACAACTCGATTGAACCGGAAATTTTTATTTTTTAATTTTTTTCTTGAAATACAGTTCAAATGTGTTGTTTAAAATAAGCACAATAACGACTATAAATAAAGAGGTTTATCTGGCAAACTGCAGATTTCACTTGTAGCTAAATCGAAAAGTGGCTGTCCCTTTAATGAAAGGGAGTCATTGCAAGAGAGCTGCCAGTGTGTGACTGATGCAAACCTCCACCAATAATATTATAGAAACATTTTACACCGCTTTGTTTCCATCAAATGGGATGGTAGTGGGCGTCGCTGTTCCCACACAGACGTTGTTCCACATGCAGAAGTAGTCGTGGTATAACCTTGGTTGAGCAGCTTCTTCGTTTCAAACAACATAAAACAGCAACATGTAAGCATTTTAAATAATCAGTTACACAATGTATACGTTATATTTTCTAAATACAGAAGTAGATGTAACTATAATTACAAAGTATTTGCTGCACCCTTTAGAAAACTACTGTACTGCTTTCGATTTACTACACACACGGATCATAGTACTTATCTATACTCACGCACTGGTTTGAATACATCTGTTACCTTTAAGGCAAGCTGCTATGGATATAACTGCAAAGTACTGCCATAAAGAAATGGAGGCATATGGGTCATGTGTGGCCTCCAATCCATCAACATGGCAGCAGACGTGTCACGAGCTGAAGATAAAGGTTGCAAAATGTACATCATCACAGTAAGTCAATTTATTTGTTCCCTCATTCTCACCCATGTGAGTCTGGCATCCTCCTGTAAATATTTTCAAGGCATATTTTAATCTAACCCCTGAATGTGTTAAGCCCAGTGATCCAGAAGATCAGGCAGGACTGTTCCAAGCAGTTTGTGGAGTTTGAGTGCTGCTTGAGAGAAAACCAGGACAAACCTGCCTCCTGCTCACCACATGTGGCTCGCTTTCTGGGCTGTGCAGAGATGGTGGACCTCAGTGGAGTGTGTAAGTGTTTCACAAAACTGGCCATACACATCTTAAAGTAACAAGTATACAAGCTGGCAGTTAAAATTTAAGAGATTTAGTTTCTTCTCATTTCTTGAAGGCGGAAGAGTGTTTCTTTTATAAAACTGGCTTGTGCATGCTGGTTTTTCAAACATCCACTGGGCATCATAATACAAAACATTTGAAAACATCCAGGGTTACCATGTTTGCAAAAATAGTAATAATATTGCATGAGATATTGGTATGTTGACAACTAAAGCAATCTATTCATTTTCTTTTTTCCAGCCACAAATCCAGTATCTCAGCCATCTTAGCATTAAGACGTCCTCCATTACTTGAAAGCACCTGTCTCCACACCACCACAGGTGGGCTGGTTTCAAATACATCCAAGCCATGTTGCTGTATGTACGGGGAGTGATAGAATACAGTGCTATGGAAAAGTATTTGCACCCTTCCAACCTGGCAGTGGTGCAGTGGGTAGGTGCTCACCTTGTAACCGGAGGGTTGCTGGTTTGAGTCCCCATCTGAGCGCATGTTGTCATTGTGTCCCTGGGCAAGACACTTAACCAATGAATGTGGTTGTGTGGCTGGTGTTGGGTGGTGGTCGGAGGGGCCGTAGGTGCGGATTGGCAGCCACGCTTCCGTCAGACTGCCCCAGGGCAGCTGTGGCTACATTAGTAGCTTACCACCACCAAGTGCGATTGAGGTGTGAATGAATAGTGCAAGAAATTGTAAAACGCTTTGAGTACCATAAAAAGTGCTATATAAGTGTAAGGCATTATTATTATTATTATTACTAATAACTGGTTGTGCCACCCTTGGTAGCAAGAACTGCAATCAAGCATTTGCAGTTGCTGGCAATGAGTCTTTCACATCACTATGGAGGAATTCTGGCCCACTCTTTTTTCAGAATTGTTTTTGCCACAAGCGAAGGTTTCCAAGCAGGAACAGCCTGTTTAAGGTCATTCCAAAGTACCGCAATCAGGTTTGAGTCCGGACTGTGACCAGGCCACTGGTTTTCTCCTTGAAACTCTCCCATGGGTGCCATTTGGTCTCTTTCTTTTTGTCGAATCATGAACACTGACCTTAACTGAGGCAAGTGAGGTCTTCAGCCCTTTGGTTGTTGTTCTGGGTTCTTTTGTGACCTCCTGGATCTGGAATTTAGGTAGGCCAAGCACTCCTGGGAAGGTTCACCCCTGTTCCAGTTTTTCTCCATTTGTGGATAATGGCTCTCACCGTGGTTCGCTGCAGTCCCAAAGCCTTAGAAATGGCTTTTTAACCCTTTCCAGATTGATAGATGTCAATGACTTTGTTTCTCATCTGTTCCTGAGTTTCTTATGTTCATGGCATGATGTGTATGATCTTTTAGCCAACTTCACTTTGTCAGACACTGTTCTATTGAAGTAATTTGTTGATTCAACAGATCTGGGAGTAATCAGGCGTGGGTGTGGCTAATGAAATTGAATCAGCTTTCCAAAAAAAATGTGGTTAATCACAGATAATGAATGATTTTAACAAGGAGGGACAAGTACTTATTCAGACATATGACCAAGTAGATTGAATGTTTTGTTTTCCTTTAATAAATGAACTAATCATTTAAAAACTGCATTTTATACTTACTCTGGTTATTTTTGTCTAATATTAAAACTCAACAAATATGAAAATAAATCAGGAAGGGGGGAAATACCTTTTTATAGCACTGTATCTGTTTTCTTAGTGTGATTAGCTTCAATACTAGCAGATTGATGTTAAAGTATTGCAGGTTAGATGGTTTGTGTAGAATATTTAATTGCTGTATCATTCTCCAACTTCTCGTGTAAGTGTTGTTGCCGTTTAAAAATATGATTTCTTTATGTGAGAAACTCAGGTGTGTCCTGGTTTTATATTGAACTGTTTCATTAAAAATGACCTTAGACTTCTAATACCCATCTAGAGTTGTCATCCTCCATTGTTTCTGTTTCTTGTGCCTATTCCTCCCACCCTTGCCCTCTTCAGGTCTGACTCAGAGTCAAATATTAAACTGGAATGTATTGCTCCCACACAAACTCTCCTGGCTACTCAGTAACTGAGCAATAGGGAGTCTGGGAAGAAAGGAGAAGGCTGTTCAGCTCTAATCAGCAGGACTACTGAAAGAGACAGAGGGAGGATGTTGAGTTATGAACCCTGTGACCACTAAGCAGAACAGACATTTTCTGGTTGAGTTATTAAAGTTTTGAGTGGAGAGACTGGGGGAAACAGATTCCTTTCCTTTAAAGTGTATCTCTGGTTCATACCATTTGAGCAAGTGCTAAATGCGTCATCATTTATTGTATTTAGGACAAATAAGCCAAGTGTACTTCAAAGACGAAACCGCAGATTGTATTGAAGATACGGCAACATTACATTCAAAGCACATCACCTGGCAGTCACTGATCAAAAAAGTAAGATAAGATCTCATCTACTGCACAAATAAGTTACATTCACAATATTATCACTTTAAAAACACCATGAGTCAGTTATCAGAGTCGAACATAATGTCATGTAGGAATTTCACAGGCTGTAGCCAATTACTGGCTTCTAAATGAGTTTCACCCTAATTCTATTTTATTCTGCACCACTGTGTGATTCTGATCCTGATGCCTTCTGTAACACTTGCTATCCAACTTGAATTTGAAAGCTATTTCTTCATTCCTACTTGTGGCACATAAATATCATGCTACAGTTTAAATATTTTCTGATTATCACATCATAAGATACAAAATGCCTACCTAGTGTGACTTTCTGAGAAGGAAATTATTACAGATTGTGACTACAACAGTTATTTATAACACAGTCATACACACATTTACATTTGGAGTACCTTCATGTACCGATTATCCTTAATTTGGGGAATTATAAACCAAAGAGTTGAAATTTGCTGCACTGTTTTTGAATGATCACATTATAAAAGAGTAAGGAAAACTTTAAAAAAAAAACCCACTTAAATAACCCTGTTTCCGCATAAGGCTCTTCATATGACCCTGTAGTGTTATTAGCTAAATGCTCAAATTTTTTGGTCCATATTTTACCAGTCATGCATTATGAAAAACTAAGGATACAGTTTGAAATATTCATTTTTCACAAAGTTAGTTTCTTTTTCTTTGTAATCTCTGTCCTTGAAGTCACTGGGCAAGTTAAATTGTCCTCCTATCCAGCACAATATCCTGAGTTATGGCTCAGGTTCCACAAACATACACACTAACCTGAGAGCAAAACTGTACTCCAGTCCATATACAGTGCTGTATATGGTGCAGTCATTCACACAATAACGTGTCCTGGCAAAACAAAAAAAAGTAATACAATAAACTAATTTATTTTAAACCCTCAGCTGCCCATCAGACCTGCCAGAACTGCTAATTATATGTGATTTGATTGATGAATTCACTTTCAACAACCAATTATTGTCTGTACTTGGTGATATACATATTGATAGGTATGATAAGTTTCTTCATTTTTTTTGTTGGAAAGTGCCATGAAATGTTTTTCATTAAACATTACATAAAAACAGCAGAATAAACCTAGGTCCTTTATCTTGGACATTTACAGTGTATTTCCAGCATGTGATTCTTATCTAGGGAAGATGTGAGAACACTAAGCGAATCTGCTGCAAATTGATATTATGACTATGTTTATCTTGTGGTGATGTTAGCCTGTGATAAAAAGCTTGTGTGTTCGGCTGTAGGGTGTTTCATGGAGAATGGTCCCACAGGCATGTTGATGGAGAGACTCCATTAGCTGCATCTCTGAGGTGAAAGGTGAAACAGGAGGGGAACGAGTGACAGTTTATAAGGGTCAGGAAGTGAAATAAGAGTTCTGCATGGAGTAGAGACGGTCGATGGGGTTTCCCACTCGTCCTGCCAGGAGACCACCCTCCCCTGTTGCTAAGAGGCAGTCGCCAAGGTGACCAAGGCTTACATCGCTGTCCAGGTCATGGAACACTGTCTCTGAGTCTGCAGTCAAAAGGAAAGAGAGTTTGGACAGCTAAAGTGGAATAGGGTTTAGTTAGAGCAAAGAAAAATTAGAAACAAAAATCCCACTGTTAAAATATAAAAGTGGGAAAAGATTTATTTATTTATTTTTTTAACTCTTAGCTTTTTGTTCAGGTCATACCATAGGAGTGGAGCTGCTCGCTATTCAATTGAGGTGGCGTAAGCCCATGTCGAAATGGCTCTCCACCGTAAATGTTGGGATCCAGAGCAAGAAGCTGCTGACGTGGCAGAGATGGATATCCCAGCATCCCATCCATGCCGTGGGTACTAGATCCATCTATGTAAAAATAAAACAAAAACCTTTAACCACAGCAGTCCTTCTGTCATTTTTCTATCTTGCTTTTGTACTGGTACTCAAAGATCTTACCTTCGCTGTCGTCGTTGCTTTGACGGCCCCCTCTGCTTGGTCCCCTCCTCGTGCCACCTAGCTGCTCTTGTTCCTGCTGCTGCTGCTGCTGTTGCTGTCGGCGAGCTAACTTTTTCATCTAATGCACAAAAGCACACTGTATGAATTTCCTCTCCGTGCTTATGTCCCAAATCAAACATGTCTTCAGGAAATATATAAAACCTTACCTTGGCTCTCTGATTTTGAAACCACACCTGCACAACACGCACTGTCAACCCAGTCTCTGCAGCCAGTGTCTCTCTCACCTACAGGTTAGAATTTTTAAAAATTTAAAAAATCTTCACTTTGCAGTGTCAAACACTACAGCCCAATGAAGGCATAACCAGGTGTATCTTGTGGCATACTGGCAAGACAAGCTGATTCACCCACCTTGCGGCATGGTTTGGCTGACACTTCAAAGGAGGCCTTGAAAGCGCGCCGCTGCTGTGTGGTCAAGATAGTGCGTGGTCGTTTTGAACGCTTGTGCTCCTTGCCTTCATCACTGCCTTTCCCCCCACCAGAACCTCCTCCACCATCTTCATCCTCACTTTTTACTGAGCAAGGTAAGCAGAACAATCAGACCAATTTTCCTTCAGATGCTGTTTATTGATTTAAGGTGGATGAAAGTTATGGATTTGGTCTAA
>VUQJ01003942.1:4863-15824 GCA_015108635.1 Andinoacara biseriatus
GCAGAGCTTCAGGGAAATGTTCCTCTCCTGCACAAAAGATGCACAGCACCGGTCGTGTGACTTTAATTATTCTGGCACAGTTTCCAAAAACAGTGAACGTGAGGACACATTTGGACTGACCACACTTGCTGAGGTGGTGCAGGGCCTTTCTGTAGCGTTTCAGGTGTTTGTCGATGGTGTAGCGCTGGTAGTTTGGCTCCAGGCTCTTCAGCATGTTCAAGAAGGGAAGGTACTCTTTGGGATCCTGCAGGGATGGAGGAGACGCAATGAACCATCTACAGAACATAATTAAGCCTGTTTTCTTCCACTATAAGAAGTGCAAAAGAACCACATCCTGTTTTTGGCCGCCTGAAATAGGAAGACCACAAAACTTTGGATAAGCAAAAGTCTTTAATTCACCAAATTTGATCAACAGAAATGCAACAAAAGCTAATTTCTGTCGACTGCACTGCAGGATAAATGATGTGGATATTAAACACTTTTATTCTGAACCATCCTCCAGCTTCAGTGACGGTCTGAGGCAGGCGGGTCCTCCTCGTACCTTCTGGGATTTCTCAGCCACCATGAGCACGAGGTCAAAGTCGTACGTTCCCAGCGAGTAATCGTAAAGGTCGTTGACATTGACGAGGAAGAGGAGGTACTTTAACGCCTCTTCAGCACTCACAGCACCAGGAGCTCCAGGAGGGTTCTCTAAATAGACACACACACACACACACACCCGTAATGAAGGAATCAGAGGGTGTAGATGGCGAGGTCATCGCTGTGTCTCAGGTGTGCTCACCTCGAAGCTCGTGGACCTTCTGTAGAGCGGTCTCCAGCTCAGGAACCGTCTTCTTCACATGAGCAGTGAGGATGGACAGACAGAACCTGAATGGAGAACATCTTCATCAGTTTAAGCCCCACAGCTGCCATCAAACAATCCAATTACTGATCCTTGTTTTTACGTCTTCCTGGTTGTGTTTCAGTGATTTAGTGATTACATTATGTTGTATTATTATGTTTAATAAAGAGTTAACGAGGTTTCACCGACCTGTTCGGATCCATAGATTCCATGGCGCTCCGCAAAGCATCACAAACTACGTCTACTTTCTTCTGGCTGGAGGTGGGCGGAGCCTGGACCGGGCTGCTTTCAGGACGGGGGTACATGCTGCTGGTGGTATCCTCCTCTCTGGGAAAAGAAAGAGGGGAAAAAGGGGGAGTTAAACAAGCTGCAGCCTCCAGAGATTAAAAGGGAACGCTGAAGCATCAGAAACTGCAGTTCCTCTAATGACCACTCGAGGCTGCAGCACTGAGTCAGTCTCCATAAACGTCCATGTTAAAACGACCAACAGCACCAATCAACACATTCACAGTCAAATGGTTTTGATCCATCCTTCCTGTTCTGATCCAATTCAGGATTGTGAACTGGAGATTATCCCAGTTCACCCTGTACAGGACTCACACCTACAGCCAGTTTAGAGTCACCAGTTAACCTGCGTGTCTTTGGGCTGTGGGAGGAAGCTGGAGTACTCGGAGAACCCCACAGGAACACATGATATGACCTGATCTGTGAACCAGCATCCCAGAAAGTTTCAGGAGGCAGATTCTAGTATTTTATTAGTCTGTCAGCACTAATTTGTGGGCATCTGTGTATGTGCTGCACCTATGCTCCACCCTCTCCTCCAACATGATTTGTGGCTCTAAAAGTTGAAACGGCTGAAACGTTAATGTTCAGTCTTAAAAACAGTAGAACCAGTAGGTGATGTCACAGTGGAAACATCCATTTAAATGCGAGACTCTGACCCGTCTGAAAAAGTCTTACCTGAGTTCAGTGAGGAAGAGGTTGATGTGGTTGATGGAGCCGAGCTGTGTGATGAAGGTCTCTATGTTCTCCAGGAACGCCTGTGGAAAAAAAATAACAGTTTTTACTCATACAGTCTTGTTCCAGCTTAGAAACATCCATCCGTCATCTCCAGAGAAGCTCAGACCTCCTGCAGCTCCTCCATGTCTCCACATGGGGGCGCCAATCTGAGACACACCATCTCCTGGATGGCTTTGCAGTATTTTGCCATCAGGGATGCAAACATGTGACTAACAGTAAACACAACTTTAAACTTTAACTTCCCTTTAAACAAACTGCTCTGATCAATGACTGAAAATATGGAGTCAAAAACTAAAGAGCCAGAACGTACCTTTGGGTTGTGATCATAAATGAAGTTCAGGCTGATCCTCAGCTTCCTCATACACTCAAAGGCTTCTCTGAATTTCAAACTGATTTTAAAAAAAGCAAGTTTAATGTTTCCAGTCTCGTCACGATGTTTAAAAGATTCAGTGTTAAAAGGTTTAAAAAGTGATGTAACAGTTCATATTGTTGCTCTGTGTGTGTTACAGTACTGAGACAGTTTGAACCACATTAACACCAAATATGCACTTTTAAACAGACAGTCCTCGAATAAAAGGATCAAAGATCAAATCTAGACACAATGATACACGTGTTTATACTGCACAACATTTTACCTTGCTTTTGGCTATCAGCCCCCACAGTGGAAAACCCCGCCCCAGGTCACATGATGTCAAACTCACCCATCGAGCCACTTCCTGAGCCGAGCCAACACCAGCGCCCTGTGATGTACAGTCTCCAAATTCCCACGAGGCATCTGGACACACAATGAAATAAATCAGTGTGTGTGTGTGTCTGTATCTGTGTGTGTCTGTCTGTCTGTGTGCATGTGTGTGTGACCTGTAGAATCACTCTGGTGTCTTGCGGCACCACGGTGACGATCCTGGATCCTCTCTCCACTCGCCGAAGCGTCTCATCGTTCTGGCCTCCATTGGAGCCTAGAGCCGCCTGCAGCCCTGTGGGGTCAAAGTTCATTCAGCTCAGCTGTACTACGACACACCAACAAATAAACAGCAGATGTTCGTGTCACCTACAAGAGCAGCCAGACAGACGGTTAGCAACAAAGCTAATGAGAGCAGCTGCAGACGCCTGCATAATTCACTCCTCTGACCTCCGTCTCCCCGTCACTTCCTCCAGCTCTTCCAGGGCGACACTGAGCCGTTCACAAGCCCACAAAGAGATGCAGTTTCTCTAGTGTGTTCTGGGTCTGCCCCAGGGCCCCCTCCTGGTAGGACACGCCTAAAACACCTCACATGGAGGCATCCCAGCCAGATTCCCAGAAAACCTCAACTAGCTCCTTTAAATGTGGCGCAGTAACAGCTCCTCACCTGGAGGGGGCGCCCACACGCCCTTTGGGGGAAGCTTACTGACCCTCGATCTCATTCCTGCGCTCACTGCCGGCGCTCACGCCTCACAGGTGAGGGCAGGAATGTCGACCAGTAAATTTCTAACAGACCAGTCCAGCGTCTCCATCAGTATCTGATCTGCACCCCCAACCCGCGGCCTGAGGAAAGGCACAGTTAGCCTGATCAGGACAGGGCTCCTGGGGCCCCGTCCTGGAGCCGGCTCCGGGGTACTTACTGGGCCTTAGCCCGTGGAGCTTCAGTTCCTTCGCTCTACAAACACTTCCTGATGGGCCCAAAACACAAAGGGGGGAATAAACCACAGTATGGTACCACCATGAGTGTGAGGGCAAAAACACTGTAAACAGGTGACATCGTGGTTCTTACATCCATAGTTTATCCAGGGATCACTCCATGAAGAGGCAGGAAAAATTCCTACCTTTGACCGTGAGCATGCTCAGCTGGAGGCATCGGCAGGTGTGTGAGTGAGTGGTGACGAGGAGGAAGTCGCCGCAAACAGTGAAGGAAGAAACGTTGGAGGCGAGCTGAAACACAGATAAATGTTTAGACTTCTGAAACATGCTGCCGTTTCCTCAGTGCCAATAAAGATGAGAGAAAGACGGTGACGCTCAAAGCACACCTCCGTGTCTCCGGCATACAGGCGGGATCTCTCCGTCAAGCCGAGCAGGTGTTCCTGAGGATGGAAAGCAGAGACAAACGTGCATCAAGGCTGCAAACTACAAATAATTCCTCGTGTAATCATATGCTGATGTGTTTCTACCTCTCCGCTCATGCTGCAGAGCACCATCTGGATACAGGGAAGAGGGAAGTTGATGCTGCAGCCTCTGGAGTCACACCAACCTTCCACTGACGGCTCAGGACGATCTAAACACAAATGTCCAAAACTCAAACAGCTACCACGCATCTGTGATGAGCTTTGAAAGCATCAATGTACGCCAGAAAAATATATCAATGGAAGCAAAAAAGCCTCATTTATTTACTTAGATGATGTAACCCCCATAGATGGGCTGTTTAAATCATGAATGAATGAGTTTCCTGACCCCAGAGCAGCTTCCTGATCTGCCCATCTTCCAGCTGCAGGGCCACAGTTCCAGTCTGAGAGCAATGAACCACACTGACCACAGCGCCGTCCACTTCCACCTCCGACCTGCAGCACAAAAACAGCATTAAACACTTCTAAATGATTTCTGTAGCATCTGTTTACAGGCTTCACGTGGCTGACCCGACAGCGAGGGTATCAGCAGCATCCCGAGTGGGGCGGAGCATCAGCAGGGTGGAGGTGGTTGGCAGCAGGCCAGGAATGACCCCCAGAAACAGCTCATCCTGCAGCCACAGCAGCTGGCGTAGAGCCAGAGGAGCATCCCGAACAACCGCCGGTCTGCAGGAGCAGAATCAGAAAACAGTCAGACTATGACAAACGAGTGCACGAGGTGAACAAAAACTCAGGTGCTGCAGGTAAGAGCAGCAGCATCCTGTGCAGCTCTGCAGGTCTCTGCATCACCTGAAGGTCTTCTGGAGGACGAGAGGACGACACACGACCCTGAACCCGTCTGCTGATTTGTCATCTTTTTCTCCTGAATCTGGAACTGTGGATAAAGACAAAGATCACGTTTATAAGACAAAAAAGATAAATGGGAGAATCAGCCGGATCTGGATGAGTTTGTTCTGAGCAGTTTGGATCAGAAGCGACTTCTCTGGTTTTAAAATCCAGTGAGCGTCAAGTTTGCGCAAAACAGTGTTATTAACGCACCCTGGGTGTAGACTGAAATCTGCCCGTCAGCAGTGAGCGCTGCCAGCTGATTGGTCCCCTGAGGTCGACACAGGAACGTCACCTGGTTAACTGGTGATTTTAACTGGAGATCGAAGGAACACATGGGAGGAGGAACCGCGCACTGCCGGAAGGTCGTCACCAGGATTTTTTCTAAGAGGAATTCGTCCAAATATTAACACCACACTGGAACTACAACTGAGCACCGCTCATCTTTTACGGCGCCTCACCTCCATCTATCACGGCTACACCGGCGTTGTCGGCGCCGTCCAGCCCGGCGCTCCGCTCTGTCGTCCAGCCCCAGTCGTAGCTGACGCTCGTCCAGCTGCGGGTCACCACGTAGAGCCGTAGGGGGCGCTCAGGGTCCCAGCAGACACAGACCGGAGCCTTCTGAGGGTCCCTGCCGAACTCCAGGCTCTGCTTCAGGTACCAGTGGAAGTTTCCCACCGTCCACAGCTGGACTGCAGAGGGAACATCTCCTCCGTGTTAACAGGATTCTTCCTGCTTCTGAACATATATGAGTTTGTAGCTGGTGACATCACAAAGGTTACGGTGAACTTACTGTAAGTGTTGACCCGCCCGTCCTCCCCGGCGGTCAGGTCCTCCAACCAAATGGCTAAAACAGTGGAGTCAGTGTTCCACAGCAGCTCCTTCACCTGAAAGCACAAAAACACCTGATGAGATTCATCGTTCCACTGGATCATCACCTGCATCCCTGACTATTCATTTTCAGAGGGACTTCTGTCACTGTGACGTTCCGATCAGCGTGCCTTGGCTTCGTCTTTGCTGAAGGGCAAAGTGAAGTCTCCGTGCAGCAGTCCGTTCTTCTCCATGAACACCACGCTGTGCTTGTTGAGATGCCGCTGAGTGCTCGCGATCAGGCTGCCCGAGGGTCTGAAACATCAGGCAGAAGTGTGCTCAGCTTTAACATTAACCGACGAAGTGAGAAGCCTTCCTCAGCTGAGCGCTTACTTCCAGCAGAGCGCCTGCTCCAGGCCGCCGATGGGCTCGCTGGTGGCCTGCAGGACGCCCTCTCTGTTCCAGACCCGGACCTTTCTGGCTCCGCTCTGAGGACACACGGCGCTGACGGCAAACAGCTGCCCGTCACCTCGCCACGTCACCCGCGGCCTGCGGTCGTCCCAGGCTACAGCGGGCTGCACCTCCTGTGGGTGGATGTTCACGTCAGCGCGTGCACATTTGAGAAATGAAACTTAACTTTACAGTTTCCTTTTCCAAAGTAAACGCATTTATTCAAGGACCTGGATCTTCCTCTGTGCCGCCTGTTTCCCCTCTGAGCCATGAAACTGAGTCTCCTTCTTCCCCCAACCCACGGTGACGAACTTCCCTGCAAAACACACACTGTGGGTCAAACACAGTCCGCTGAACCTCAGCCGGGAACCGCAGATTCAATCAGAGTCGCCGCACCTTCACCGAAATCGTCCTGGTGGATCCCGACCTCTGTGATTGGCTCAAAGTCTTTGGTCATCATGATGATGGTTTCCTGGCCTGTGAACACAAAACAGTCGAGATTCAATGGCAGCGCCGTGAAATCTGTTAGTTTTAAAAAGGTCGTTTCTGTTTATCGTTCAGTGAATTCTGTTCTTGACTGTTTCCAAACCAGGAGAAGATGCTACAGCAACATTTTAACAGACCGACCCGTCGTGAGGATGACAAGCTCTTCATCGGGACTCCAGCTCATCGAGGAAAGGCCGCTGTCAACGCTGCCGACACACTCCAACTGGGGATCAAACACACTTATTGAGAACAGTCCCGACATCTTCCTCGGGATCCGAACCACAGCTGGAGACTAACTTACTAACCTGGCAGGTGTTGAGGTTGAAGAGAACGACATCACCGCCTGCTGTAGCCAAACACGCAGACTCCAGTTCGGCCAGGTCTTGAAGTCCGACCACGGCTCCGCTGCCGTCCTCCATGAGGAAACCGTCCGTCGTCAGAGAGGCTTCACTGACAACCTGGGAAAGAAGAACAGAGGAACGCTGGAAGCTGGAGTTTACAAGAAAGACGCCTCATTGAAGCACATCCCACCGGCACAAACATAAAAACCAACAACTACACACTGCTGCAGACGACCCAGCACAAAAGAAAGTCAGGAGATGGCTAATGCTAAAAGAGCTGCAGCTAAAGCAGAGGCAGCAAAAACTGCTGGACTGACATTCGTTACACCTCAAACTCGATGCTGAACATTCCTGAACCATGTTTGCTTCGCGGCTGGGAGCATTATCCTGCTGATGAGGCCGCAGCCATCAGGGAATACCGTTTCCATGAAAGGGTGTAGATGGTCAGCAGCAATGCTGAGGTAGGTGGTATGTGTCAAAGTAACATCCACATGGACGGAAGTTTGTCAGGAGAACATTGCCCAAAGCATCACACGGCCTCTGCCAGCCGCCCTGCAGACCAGGAACCCCCCACAGACCAGGAACGCCCCACAGCAGCTGCAAGTTTGGAGATGCTCGGACCATCACAGTTTGGCCTCAAACTCACTCACATCGTCACGCTGCCCATTTTTCCTGCTTCTAACAGTCTGAGGACAGGAAGTTCACCTGCTCCCTGATAGATCCACCCACTAACAGGAGACCTGATGATAATCACGTCCCCACCCTGTGGTCTGAATGTTACGCTTGCTCAGTGTATGAGGTACATGCTAATGCAAAAATAGGCTGTGAGAAATGCCCACAATACAGTCAGAAAAATAATTGGCTACTCCTTCCTCCCCAGCATCCTCCTCCGTCACTCCAACCCACCACATCCATGAACCTTCTGTGTGGTCTTCCTCTTTTCCTTTGTCTCCAGGCTGCTCAGCCTCATCGGTCTTTCTGATGCTCATTAACTCTGTCCTGGTCTCAGCATCATCTTCAGCTCTGCCTCCTGTAGCGTCTCCAAACCATCCATCACAGCAGGTCTCACTGCCATCACTAAACCTTCACTCTTGCTGCTCCCCTTCTGTCACACTCATCTCCACCCGCTCCACCCCGTCTGCACTCTCTGCTCCTTCCAGCTCCACCTCTCCACCTGCATTCACATGCATGTTTTCCGTCTTGCTTCTGCTGACTCTCCAGAGCACACCTCCACCTCTCCGGTGCTGTATGCCCTCAGCTGCTCACCTGGCCAGTCCGGGGGTCGTACTCAATGATGGAGTACTGTGAAGCGACGAGCAGCGAGCCGGTGTCCGCCCGCACGGAGGAACACAGCGGCGAGCCCGGAGCCTGCAGCTCCGAGCTCCGAAGGCTCTTCAGGAGCTTCAGGTTCCTCATTTCCGCTCAGGAGCCTCCAGAGGCCGAGCACGACCTGCCACAGCAACAATTCCATATTTTCAGTATTCAAAATTAAAGAAATGTTATAGTTACACATTTGTTTTATCATTTGCTCATAAATAAGATGCCGTGCCTGACTTCTGAAAATGAGAGAAATTCTCAGAATATTTACAAATATAAGGATCCACGTTAAGCTGCTAACGACGAGACTTTTACACAACAAGACTCAATGAAACAAAAACGTTTTAAAAACATTTTAAAGACCTTCATCATTTTAAACAGTCACCTTTTGCTGCTCAGTCAGAGGGTGACGAAGACTCTGGTACGGGTTGTCCGAAAATGGAACCAGACGCGCTTAGCTTACGCTAACTAAAGGGAGCGTTCACGTGCAGCAGGAAACAGGAGCTCTGAAGCGCGACGAGGCCGAAATAAAAACGATAAAGAAAACAGAAACTCACCGTGAAGAAACAAGCTGCGGTAATAAAGTCGCTCCAGTTTCCAACATCAACAACATGCGTGTGGCAGCGTCACACTCACAACCTTTGACCTCTGACGGAGATACATGAAGTCGAGGCAATGTCGCCCCCTGGCGACGCGGAGTGAAATAACTGATCGTGTGTGTGTGGGGAGGGGGGAGTTAATAAGTGTTTGTTTCTGACAAAAAAATTGGTCACAATTTCAGGGTATCGTCTCATAAAACAATTTACTCTCAAACTTCTGTTAAAATAACTCAAACTTGAGGAAATAATTTGAAATTTCAAGTTATTTTCTTAATTCTAAGTTATATTCTCTGAAATTAACATTAGAAAGTAAAACAAATTTGAAAACTTAAATCAAAATTTAGATTTTTGATTTTTTTTTTTGTGTTTAATGAGACTGATGTCTGCAGTGGATTCAATCTTTCTCCTCACAAATGCACTGGCAGTCCTGCAGGGGCTGCAGAGGAGCATAACACTACCAGCACAGACTTCGTCAAAGATGGGGCTGAACTGAGAATTTTAGCTCTCTGCACAAAGGTTCATGCTACCCCATAATGCAGGCAGCACACCGGCCGCTGCCTCAGAGTCGAGAAGGCTGGGCCCCTCTTTTGCACAGCTCCCCCTGGTTCCATGTTTTCCCTCTGACAGCTCAGGTTTCTTCTGCCATTAAAAAAAAAACACACAGCAGGAACATCTGTGCAGCTGCAGTCGCATGGTGGGTTCAGGGGGGTGCATGTCTCTGCGGGAGTGAGCGCCATGAGACTTTCCATGGAACAGGTAAGGCATTCAGGGACACGTTACACATGTTGTGGGAGACAGACGATTGGGTCAGCTGGTTCTTCACAGGCCTCCTTCCATCAGTGAAACAGAGCCGACACTCCAGCTCATCATGTTGACCTGAAGGACTCAAACGCAGGACAACTTCAAGAAGTTCAGCAGGTTTAATGAACGGCCCTTCAGATAACAGCGAGGAATATTTGCAGGTGTAACAACTACTGGGATTTGAATCAGGTAAGGAGGCTTTTCTCAGGGTTTGAGTTTCCAGTACTTGAGTCTTTGGAGCAGGAAGGTTATTCAGCAGGCAGGGCGAGAGTGGGTCAGGCGGGGTTTCGGGCAGGTTCCCTGAGAAGAAACAGGTGGGTAAGCAAAACAAAAAAAAAGAGCCATCTTTAGTGTATAAACATAAATGTAAGTAAAGCTGCATCTTTTGCTCCTCCAGGATCTCTGCAGGTTTCTAAAACAGGACCAAAAAATCGAGGCCAAACGTCACCCTGCAGGGCCGAGGAACAACGTCAACACTGAAGCACCAAAAGCTGCAGTTCCTCTAATGAGAGTCGGTCCTGCAGATTCCCACGTTAACAGGCCTCCTCCTCTTCAGCTGCAGCTTTGGGCACTTCACAAAGAAGTCTGGAAGAACTCGTTGTGATGCCTCATTGAGGAGCAGAGGGAGAACGGGTGGAAGCTCTAAAGTTAGAGCGAATCATCATGCTGACCGGAGCTGCAGCTTCCTGCTGTTTCCAAGCCTGGAAAATTTCAGGATGTGTTTGTTAGAAGAACTTGAGCCCACCGTGGAGCTCCAGTTCCAGTCCAGTTCTCCTTCTCCTAACTGCTCCTATCAGGCCGCTCCCATCTCCTCGTGCAGGTTTATATTCTCTGTTGGTTTCCTGCTGATAAAATCTGCCGTGCGGGGAAATGAGGAGCAGCTGTCACACAGACGCTTCCTGCTTTTCTTTAAATGTGGAGCCGTTTGCTCACATATAAAAAGCACATCTGACTAAACACGAAAACTGCTTTTAACCCCAGAAACTGAAAATCTTTGCTTAAAGGAGCGATCTGAAAGCTGAAGCAGGCGCGCACTGTGATGTGTGTGCACGGGGTCGTCTGCCAGCTGCGCAGGAGGATCTCTGTGATGATCCTCTTCATGCTGATGTTTCTGTGCACGACTGTGTAAAGATGAGGGAGGCTGGAGATGGTGATGGTGCCCATTTCTGTCCGTTTACTTCACAGTATTGCGCGAGAGCTCGAAAGAATTAGACGAATAGAATTAAAATGCTCTTTTAGCCTTTTTGGATTTCAGCGTGTGGCGACATGAATGTGTTTTAAACATTAATTTTCTCTCCTGGTTAGAAGCAGCCCAAACTGTGTGAGGTATTCGGGAGTGTCATCAGCATCACGATGAACACAGATGGAAAAACTTCA
>VUQJ01003943.1:17711-31593 GCA_015108635.1 Andinoacara biseriatus
AGTAAACAAGTCAAAGCCCACTTCAAAGATGGCACTGGCAGGTGTTTTACAGAAGATCAAATTATAACGCCACAGAGGCAACGCACAGACTGATCTGGCAGACTATCAAGCCATCAGCTGCACAGTTTGTTGGTATTCTGCAGACAACTACCATTCATATTGTACATACCTGTTCTATAAAAAAATATGCAGATGTAGGAGATACAGGTATAACAAAATCAAGAATCTATGTCAGACACAAACATTAGTTTCAGTTTAGGCTATAAGCACAATCATCTTGCTCTAGTTACGTTCAACAAAGCATACAACAATTGCTTCAAAAAGCTGTCCACTGACGCAAACATCAGCTTATGTGGGTGATCAGGGCAGTCAGAGCAAAATTTGCTACAACAGTTCATCTCTCCCTTTGCTTCCAGGCATCAAGCCAAGAATGTTATGCAGTTATGTGGCAAGCCTGTCATTACTCCTTCCACTGGCCTGAGCTTCTGCCTTTGTTTTTAATCTAACAAAACATGACGTCTCCCGTGGGTCACTGTATTCATTTGGGCCGTTTGACAAGTTTTGCAATTTTTTTCTTTCAAATTCCTAGATCTGTTAGAGTTGGAGCACTCAGGGTGGTGACTGACAAACCAGCAGGTGTTCATTTACAAAATGTATATATGCAAAAAGTAAATAAAAAAAAAAATTAAAAAGGCAATTAATTTGAAGAGAAGGAAGATCACTTTACATGTTGTATTCATCAACTATGTGTTCTAACCAAAAAAACGATTTCAAATCTCACTGTACTTCTCTGCACCTTAAAGCTCAAAAATCTTTGCCCTGTGTATGACAGCAAACTGTGTTTTAGCATCCTTTAAAGGCAAAAGAGGATATGCCCTTTAAAGCACATTCTGAGCATTCCTTTCAGGTATTAGCAGGACCAAAATAGTCAGGTTTGCTTTCCTGTTATTCCATGATTTGTGCTGCTTTATTTTAAAACACTGAATTTCAAAACCTTAAATCACAAAGACAGGCAGGAATGGTCCAATACAAAAGGGCAGAGAATCAAAGCGGTATTCAAAAGTTGTTTTGTTGTTGTTGTTTTTAAAATGATTTCCAAACTTCAAGGTTCAGCCTTGAGGTCTGCCCAGCGTTTTACAAAAGTTTAAGCTTCTGCCTTTCTAGAAGAAAAGTTCGATCTTGATCACTTGTAATCATGTGTGATAATAGTTAGAGGTGATGGCTGGAGACTAAATTAAGAATTACCTTTACCAGTACTCAGGTACGAAAGCTGTAGCACTGCAGCCAATGCTACCAATAATAGCTGCTGTTATTCGCAAGCATGCCTTGATCACATGCATCTGTAGCCTCACAGCAGGAAATATAGAGTGACTTTATGGTTTTAAAAAAAAAAAAAGAGCTGTGACATGCATAGGCTTGCAGCATATCTTGGTAAGATTAGTCTGAAACTGTTATGTAATAAATTGGGTAAGGAGAAGGAAAAAAAACTGGTTTTAACACAAATATGAGAAGCAGAGCTTTCAGCATTTATCCAAAAAGTTTCAAAAAGGCTTCACTAAATTAGTCACCAACTCAAAATATATCTGAACCTAAAACACTGCATGGTGTGGCTCCACAGCCTAATGATACAGGTGCTTAACACAAATGTCCGGGGCTATAGCAGGTCTGCCATTCTTTCATAACATAACAGTTTTCACTTCCTATTTTAGAACAATGTAGCTCAGCACATGCATGAATATGAGTGAACGTCATTAATCAAATCTTTCCCAGGATTGCACACAATGACTTGTGGTTTATGGTTGAGGAAATAGGTGGATAATGCAGCCAATACTATACAGAAATCCAAACAATCAAACAAAAAATATTTGCAAAAACGCTGAAAGTTGCCAGCAAAAGAAAAAGGGTGGCATGTCACAGCAAAGGTGTGTCAGGCTGTTTTGTTCTTTGACATTTAGGATTCCATATCAGCACAATGTTCAACTGGAAAATAGGAAAATAAAATCTCCAATTCAGTAAATGTTGGAGGTTAACCAGCTCAATACATGAATGAGCTACTGATGTCAGAAATAGCACGTGTACATTGACTTTAGGGTTGATTATTATAGTAAACAGTTTTTATGAGTTATCCTCAGATAAGATGATGCTGAGCTTAAATGCATTTTAAGCCTAAAAGGCTCCCATGTGAAGACAAAAATAAAAGTTTCTTATTATACATAAAATGAACGCCGTGTGCACTGTACAATACTTATTGAATGCAACAGAGCTTGTTGTGTGGGTGGTGGGAAAAACCCTCACTTCTTTTGTAGGTCATGCAGACTCTGCTCAGCTCTCTGCAGGCCCTCCAGGTCTTTCATCATCTTCTTCATGTGGTCCTTAGAGTAGCGGTTCTGGATGTAGGCAAACCAGCATCCACCCATGCCTATGACTATTGAAACGACCAGCATGAAGTCCTTCAAGTGGTTGTGTCTGTTCACTGAAAGAAAAGAAAAAGAATGATGGGATTACATTTTAGTACGATAAGAAACCAAGTGATAAAGTAGACCTATAGATGAGGAGATGCATTTTACTCTGCAACATGTATTATAAAATAAAGCCATATAAAAACATACAAACTTCACAAGGATGTGGTGTGAAGCTTGAACGCAGTGTATTCATACTGCAACTGTTGTGGAGTGACACAAATAGACTCATCAGCACAAGTTCAGTTTGCAGCACAAAAAAACCCCACAATAAACAAAACTTAACACAACCTCAGTCAGTCAACTGACACCAAACCAAACAAGGGCAACATGTAATATGCTGGTACACACGGGGAGCTGTGATCTCTTAGCTCCAACTATGAGTATTCTTTAATGTTATCATTGTTTGGCCTTTATAGCTTTTCAAAGTCACAACAGCTTGGAACCACCTATCCCAATTGTAAGAATGCATCTCATATTCAGATCCCTTTAACTATACTAATAGAAACCACTAATAGAAAGGCCATTTTGAAATCAAATAGGCACTTAAAGTTAAAAACGCCATGCACGCAGCAGCTGCCATAGTGCCTCAAATTCTTGAAAGTTACACGATGAGGCAAGTTTTTTCTTGCAAAATCTGCAGATGAGTATGCAGGAAAAAGCAATTTACTTCCTGGAGCGAGACAAAGGTAGGTAAAATGAGAATATCAGTGTTGAGCCACTCAACTGAATCAAACCAGCTCTCCTTGTCCCATCACATGAACAACCCAGAACTACAACACAAGCTGTAAACCACAGCTCGAGCCTCTTATTAATTCACCACAATATGAATAACAGAACTGCACTTTGTATACAGCCCATGGGAGTTGCTGAAATCCATATTTTTTTAGTCACAGACTTGCACGGATCACAGGAGGGCCGAAACCTTTTCTAGTCTTGAGTGCATTCGCTTTAATGTATATCTAGCAAATCTAGTAACAGTGTACAACTGGCAGGCAACAGAAGGAAACCTTGTATTTCACTCCAGGTGGCTGTTCCGCCAATGATGTGAGGCTGAGTGAAAACTATAAATATGCAGATCTTCACCTCTTAAATTACCAGGAACACAACAACCCAAAATGAGTCACGGTTACTGAAATGTGTGCTTGCATGATGTGTCTTGGTTGTGTGCAGATACTAAAACGGGGCATTATCTCAGAGAATGTAATTTCCTGAGTCTACTCATCTGCTTGGCTATTTCTTTTAGACAATTTCCTTTTGCATACAGTGAACAAAATATTCAGTCTCTTTCAGGAATACCACCAAGAGAGCATCAAGTGACAAGCAATTAGCCACAGAACTGGATACAACAGGACAAAAATGAGCTTGGGTTAATTATTACACAATTGCCGGGCAGATTAGGTCCAAACTTTTGTGAAATGTGTCTTAAAATGCTGCTACGCTTCACAGTCAGTCACTCCGGCTGTTAGTGGGACCCCCTGGATTTGAGAGCTTGTCAGAGCCAGACACCCTTGCTAATGTCTTCCTGTGGGTGACTCTTACAAAACACATTCACAATGACACATGCCAGACACAGGCCACTGAACACTCTTCCCCTGCCCCGTTCTCCCTCCTGATGTAATGCAAATACCTGGCTTTAATTCAGGTTTTACATTTTCTTTTCTTAGCATCTCATAAGCACTATCCTAAACACACCTTTCTACTTCACTTGGAAAGTTCTGCGAAAATATTCACCAATATGACTATAGAACAAACACACACAAAAAAACAGCAAAAAAAAAAATTAAAAAAACATCTAAAGTTCCGACAGGAGATATGACATCTAAGACACAACCTATCTATTGTGATGTTACAACCCTCTGAAGAGCCAAAAACTGCTGAAGGATTACAATCTGGACATGCAGAATTGGAGCAGAGATAATGGAGATGCAGAGGAAGAGGATGAGTGGTGTGTTTATTTGCCTCTGTACGCAGAGTGATGCGTCTGGAATACAGAGCAGTGCGGTCTAACACTCGGCTCACTTCCTCACTCCCTGAAATTGATACAGGTGGTAAAGGATTTCCTAAGCTTAACTGATAGTACTGTATTAAATCCCCATAGAGCCAACGCTGTTGTGGGTGACATTGTTGTTTGTACTTGTGTGCTCTTATGTCTGCAATTTTCTGCCATGAGTCACGAGTGGAACTCAGCTGTTCATGTTGAACTTGGAGCTAATAAATTCTAATCAGTTACTTTTACTGAAATGCAGAATGGCAGAAGACTTCACAACTGTCTGTGTTTATACACAGATTATCGGAGCTATGAAAAGAGAAACAAAGAACGGGTAAACTGGCAAATGATAAGTTATTGCTTCTGCATAATGAGGAAGCAAGACATAATTACAGCCTATTACATTTTCTTTCACAGAGGTATAAACTTTCTGCTCATTAATAAACCACATTTTACAACCGAGCAGGTCTGTGGTACTACGATTTGTAGGATTTCTGGGTTGATGCTATGGCATTAGCTACAGTGCTGATTTAGAGCAGTAGTATAAATTAAGAATTACACAGACCTGCCTCAAACAAATAAAGATGTTAAAGTTTAAAATTAAAAATCTGAGTGACTCTAGCCTCAACACTTAGCAAGGACAAAGAGTTCATGAAAAACGAGAGCAGCAGACCAAAGTGGGAAGGATGTTGGTCATGTTGGTAATGAAACTGTGCAGGTGTTTCACAGTAAATCATTTCAATGCAACAGATTCATTAGCAGCCTGTCTGTAAGGGAAGACGTGTTTTTAAAAGGCAGGTCTGGACATAAATAAGCATTAATATTTAGGGGTGACTGTGGCCCAGGAGGTAGAACGGTTCATCTACTAATCATTGGTTCGATCACTGGCTGCACCAGTCTTGCCCAAAGATACTTGGACAAGATACTGAACCCTGACCTGTGTGAATGTGTGAGTGAATGAGACATATTGTATAAAGCACTTCGGACTGGTTCTTATATAGCGCTTTTCTACTCTACCTAAGCTCTCATTTACCATAACTATTTCTGTCTCCTCTCTCTTCTTTATTTACCCGACGCCATGGTGAAGCTTAATTTCAGCATTTGTGTGGATCTAGATCAGTATCTTAATGAAACATGGTGAAGGGAAATTCAGTGACTGTTTCAAGAATTTTAGTCTGAACAAAAACAAAAAGGCCCCATCTCAGCATTTTGGATTATTTGCAACAAATTATTTAAAAAAGAAAAAAGAATCTGACTCGCAATAAATAAAGTTACATACTCAGGGGTGCTCCAAAGAGTACAGTGTCCAAAGCTTTAAGCTGCAACTTTTGCACATGGCTGCGATCCAAAATCTTCAGAATAGAGAGTGTCAGCGTGGTGTTCTTTACGGCAAGCCTGAGAGAGAACAGACGCACATTCATTAGGCAGAAAGAAGAGTGGAGAAAAAAAAAAAATCCAACAAAACAAAGGTTAACAAGTCCAAAGTGTTGTTACACTAAAGCCAGTGAGCAAGTGTGTGAAGTTTGTTGGGTCTAGCCTGAACAGTACGCATCCATGGTGTGAATGTGAACATCCTAGGTCATGTCATATTCTCAAGTTATGAGAAACTCATTAAAGTTTTTGTGGAACAGGCGCCACCAAAGCCAAGGCTACGGCAATAGCGCGACTATGTCTTCAAAACAGCCGAGCTAAAAATTCCTCCACAGTAATATATAAAACAAAATAGATTTGTTATAGCTTACAATGATGTGTATGATTCACTAATCTAGCTCAGTTTGAAAAAACAAAAAAACAACAACAACCTGGACATGGCGCTCCCATTGAAGTTCATCTTGCGAAATGCATCCACATATTGCGGTAGCTCCACATAACTGATGAGCCATTCCACCACCTCGTCCACGGTCCAGTTATACACTGAGGGCAGAAAGAGAAAGCAAAACATACATTACAGTCAGAGCTCCATTAGTTAGCCCACAAACATAAACACTACAAAACATCCATCAGACTACAGATATTCGACCAATGAATTACAATGAATGTGAAATGTTTCCTTCAACTTGTACAGCAATCACACAAATAATAAAGCAATTAAAAAAATATTACGGTTTATTAGTCGATCTCTGTTCTCATCATGACCTAAAATCATGATTTCTTAGTAGCAGAGGTTTAATGGTTAACTGATAATACATAAATCAGCGTTTGATCCAGAAGGAACTATTTCACATATGCAAATGAACAGAACCAAAATTCACCGAGCCGTGGCTTCTGCACTGCAGTATAAACTGAACTATGTTATTCTGTACCGTTACACCCCTACTGAGTAATGACTAAAGAATAAAAATGTAGATACAAGTGGCAGAAATGAGCTTCCTCCAAAGGTTGGGTGGGCTCAGCCTAAGAGACAGGGTGAGGAGTTCAGCCATTTGGGAGGGGCTTGGAATAGCACTGCTATTCCTCTACAGTGAAAGAAGCCAGTTGAGGTGGTTTGGGCATCTGACCAGGATGCCTTCCCAGACACCCAGTGAGGTGTTCCAGGCTTGTCCCACTGGGAGGCAGCTGTGGAGCAGACCCAGGACTTGAAAAGAGATTACATCTGTCGGGTGGCTTGGGAATGGCTTGAAAATGCCTTGGTGCCAGGGAGAGGAAGGTCTGAGTATTTCTGCTTAGACTGCTGCCCCATTACCTGGACCCAGATGGATGGATGGATGGATGGACATTTAGCTCATAAACGTTATCAGTGACATTAACACAGTATTTAAGACAACATCACAACTTTAATGAGTCTTCAAAGATAATAATCAATTGTAATTAAATGGGATATCCTTTCTAAAACTTGCTGCTTTTAATGTAAAATGCCCCATCAAAGCATGTCTGGTATCATAAGTATCTTCATTAGTATATGTTAACTGTGAATGCAAGTATTTAGTCCTGCCAAGCCAGCTTGTCCTCCAACCTTATCCATGACAGTGTGGCATGTATTGGGTTCTCATTGGTTCCTATTCATCTTATATTGATGGAATTCATTATATAAAATTACATATATTGCATTCAGAGCACTGTGGAAATAGCTGTATTATGTTTTACTGTCTTGCTCTCTTCTAACAACTCTTCAAGAGAAACTCTGACTTTAATCTTTCACTGTGTTTGAGGATGTTCAAGCATTCCTATTTTTCAAAGAGATTGTTTTATGAAATAACAGGGGGGTTCTTCTCATCCTCAGCCTCTTCTAAAGTGGTGTTCCCCTATTTTATTCATTATCTAAGTGCTTTAGTTGGGTCATCCACAAATACAGTGTTAGTTTCCACTGTTATGGAGATAATGCACAAGATTCAATTAACTATGTGGACAGCTGTAGCTTCCTAGGAACCAATAAAAAAAAACCATGCACCCAGCAGAACAGTTAACCTAAGCAATCCAGAAAGAGAACTAAACTTTTGTTTCCCTAGGGGCAGCAGTTGATCAAATGACCTCATCTAAATAGCAGGTTTTTCACTTGCTTAACAGACTGAATCCCTGAAACCAACAAGAATTCAAGCCTCCCTGAATATAGGTCAGCAGAGTGTCAAGAGGGAAGAAACCAAGTGTCTCCCTGGGTCATAGACCTCAGGCAGTCACAAAATCTGAAACCGAATACTAACTATTACTGCAGCAGAGGTTGGGGTGACTTGACCAAATCCCACAATGCCCTCCTTTCTATACTCTAAACACTGTCAAATTAAAGCTGAGAAACAGAAGTAACCTCATAGTTGTCGATTCATTTTAAATCCAATGCTTGGAACAAAAACAATGTAACTGCATAGTACAGAATGACAAAAGATGTATTTTACAACTGTGTGCATCCACAGTCTGAATGATCTATGGGATCCCTACAGCACAACAAGCTGACAAGAATAATTGTGGAGGGCAAATCTGATCCCCGGCACCTGGCAGACATTCAAACTCTGGGCTGACTGAGTTAATGTATTGCTCTCTTGTACAAAAACCCTGTTTTTGTACAAAAACCCTGGCTCAAAACCTCTAGAGCATTGTCAAAAAACTGCAATGCAGAGTAATTAAGTACTATGAACAAAACTGTGATAAAAGCAGTGCAAAGGTCATGAGAGTGCTCTCGTGAGTATACGCGAGTATGGTTGGACACACAGTCAGAAGGAAGTGTGACTGAATTTTGTGCTGACAGATTCAAGAATCTCTACTCTGGAACACTCTGGCAGAACAGTGCACTTTGCTAGGTGTGCAATCTTATCAACTACTTTGCTCTTTGTTAAGTGGGTGAAAGGGTCAAGCATGGATACACTGTAACACACGTTTTCAGTCAGGCTCATAGAAGCTCTGCCATCCTCTCTAACTGGCATCAAAGTCACTAGCAGTGCTTCATTAAAAATGAAGCAATATCAAACATTAAGTATTGGTTGAAGGTATCAAATGTGGAACACAGTGTGCAGAACAAGGTTTACAGTCTACAACTCAAATGCAAAGACAGAACTAGATGGGAAAGAAAGACCCTGTTTTGCAACAAACTGGTACCTTCAGAGACCTTCCATGAGTTCCACAAATCCTCCACACTGATGAATTGGTCGTCCCCGTGGAAGCTGTTATGCTTAGCCTTGGGGTCATGGTAGTTTAGATCTTCTCTCAGGAACTGCAGTATGACAAGAACATTTGTAATGGTTACAAAAAAAATCTTTTACAAGACTTAAATGACACAATAGCTACACATTTGTTTTAAAACTGCATTAAAACTGACCAATGCACATCTTGAAGTCCTCAAAGCTAGCTCTGAAAGGTGGTGCATCTGTAGATCAACTTCATACAATACATCCCATAGATGCTCGGTGTGGTGTGAATTTGGAGGACAAATAAACCCCCTTTTCAATCTGTGCCATGTTCCCCAAACCATCTCTGAATAATTTCTGTAGCTGAAAGGGCCGAGTGCCTTCAAGACATTGAGCCTGATATTGCTGTGTTGATATTCTTGCTACAACATTAATATCGCTTCAGGGCAATTACCGCAACTGAAGCATCACCGTGTTATGATCATAGGTTTGGAACTTGGAAAAAATATGAAAGCATGGCTCACACTGAGGGGAAAAAGGTAGAACCAACAAGCCCACATGATGATGAGGCTGTGAGAAATGAAAGGATCAACTCTCAGTCAGAGTTTGTTTACATTTAGGCAGTAAAGCTCCTGGTTATATTTAGAAAAAGATTATGGGTTGTGTACAAAACATTAGCTACATATTATAAAAGCCTTTGAGGCAGAAAACCCTGAGGGCAAACTTTTAATGTTGCAAAGCTATGACACCGCAAAACACGCTCCCGTCCAATGATGATCCTGGGGCAACACTGGCGAACAACACAAACGGAGTGATATCAGACGGTGCCCACAGGAAGGCCACATCTGTAAATGGCATTTAGGGTTTGGATTAACTGTGAGCACTGTAACCTGTTTCACTGCTGTGGTTATTAATGCATTAAATTAATGCAATTAAATGGAGCTCTTGTGGCTTGTGCATTTCCTTCACTTGTATAACATAAAACATAAATACCTCATCGAAACATAACTCAGGTTTTACACTCATTTGTGTAGAACCACACAGAAAGTCATTTGTGTTAATAATTACTGTACATGTAATGATCAAAACAGCTAAAAACTAATTACCAACACTTTTTAATATGCTAAACACTATATTAATCAAACTAACTGAAGTGGTAATTGTCCCCTGCTGGTCGTTGGAACCACATTGCTTATTGCCCACTGTATTGTAGGCTAACCCACTCACCAGGTTTTTAAAAATGAACCCTACATAACATCTAGTACTCCCACAAAAGCAAGAGTCATGGGTGAAAGACGGTAATAAGTCATGATGCCTTTCTTTCTT
Organism: Andinoacara biseriatus; assembly: GCA_015108635.1. Taxonomy (NCBI): domain Eukaryota; kingdom Metazoa; phylum Chordata; class Actinopteri; order Cichliformes; family Cichlidae; genus Andinoacara; species Andinoacara biseriatus. The sequence continues at coordinate 28,040 of VUQJ01003943.1, forward strand.
GATAGATCTGTGTGGGAAGACTTCACTACAGTGCAGCGAGATAGTCTCTGCTGTGGGTGAGATACTGCACATATTCAATGGAAAATTAGCTGGGCCTGTACAATGCGACAGAGTCACTAAGGTTACTTCTAAGAGAGCAGATGTACACTTTGATCTTGCTCATAACTAAAGCAACTCCCCGTTTTATTTAATCACTGTATGATTAATAGGAAAAAGAGAGTGTTGTCTTTAAGTAGTTCTCATCATTTTGAGCCTCCTATTTATTGGCTAAAAGCCACCACAGATATGAGTGCTCAGTCTTCTCTTTATTATTTGCTTTAAGGGGTTTTTGCATGCCAAATGTCTCTTCCAAAAGAAGGGATCGTGCTACTTGCTTTGATCTGCCCTCAACCACATGCCACAGACTGAGCAGACCTGAACCAAGGCTCCAGAGGAGGCCTCCTCAAGGCCACCACTTGTAGTTTACAATAAAGCTCAGGATATAAACCAAAATGACAACAAACGGTGCCTTTAGGCAACAGTGATATCTGAGAGGTAGCAGACCTGAGTTCTGATGAACATTACACTGCTGTAAATGCACATATATAATAATTTGGGGAGGGGGGGGTGTCCTGTGTTTTTCTTATCATTCAAAGCACTGAAGATAAAAGTTAAGTAGCAGGAAAAGTCGAAAACACAAAGCAGATTGCAGGTTCACAAACACCCTTTGTGACAAGATTTGCAAAAATTGCAACATAACTCTATAACACACATGCAAGTTACAACTGGATTTACTGTAAACTATAAATCACGCAATGCTAGTGAGCTTCCATGCTACACCTTTGTGCGTGTTAAGTTTTAAGACTGCATTATGACAGAGAAACTCACAGGTGAACAACATACCAGCCATGCTTTCAAAGCTGGTAAATACAGTAGGTTAATTATTTGACGAGGAAAAAGGGGGGGGGCAAGAGCACTGGAGTGCAACAGGATGAATCTATCAGCTAGCCAGTCATTACAGGGCTACAAGTAACCGACCACCTTTGGAGCAAACCTATGAAGTCAGATGACAGACGGTTACAAAAATAACATACACTACGAACACGCCTCAACACCAATATCTGACCATCCAATCACATGGTAGCACCTCACTGCATGTGTACATGATTACAATAACCTGCTGAAGTTCAATTGGAGCATCAGAACTTGGAAAAAATGGGATTTGAGTATTTCAGAAACTGCTGATCCACAGGGATTTTCCCCACACAACCAACTTTAGGGTTTGCAGAGAATGGTCCAAAAAAGCTGCTGACCATGTACGTCTCTTTGTAACCACCCTCTTCTGATGGCTGCTTCTAGCAGGACAGCGTGCAATGTCCCAAAGCTCAAATCCTCTCACACTGGTCTCTGTACTCAAATGGCCAATGCAATCACCGGATCTCAATCCAATAGAGCACCTCTGGGATGTTGGTGGAACAGGAGATTCACATGGCGGCTGTGCAGCCAACAAATCTTCAGCAACAGCATAATGCTATCAGTCAATAAGGACCAAAATCTCAGAGGAATATTTCCAGCACCTTGTTGAATTTGTGCAGCAAGAATTTAGGCAGTTCTGAAGGAAAAAGCGGGTCCAATCAGATACTAGCAAGGCATAACAAACAAAGTGGCCAGTGAGTAAACCTCTTTGATGAGACTATAGATGGGTACCAATAATGTTTTAAAGGATTACGACTCCTGTCAATAATTGCTTATCGATAGTTTTGAGTATGTGTACCATTACGAATGTCAAGATTGAGGTGAAAATAAGCAAAGGTAAGAGTTTGCTATGAGCCCAAAAACCCTACCCATCCCTGCTCTTAGCATGCCGAGACAGTTCAAATGTTGGTCTGACCATTGCAGAGTGAATGTATAAAAGTACCTACTGCTAGCAAAAATAAAATAATCAGTGTGCTAATGGTTCCTTAACCATTAAGCCATTCTTTTATAATTTCTTTAAACTGAGAGCTATAGTCAGCAAACAAGGCAATAAGAGATGCACTACAACCTTTGGCTGTCTAAAACTGCATTTCTGTGTTTGTATGTGATACTCTTTTACAACAATGTATCTTTTATCCATCTTTCTTTTCTTTTTTCTTGTACATAAGGGTGCACTGTCAGCTGCAACTGTACTGAAGTGTATCCAAACTTTTGAAAGCTCAGTCACTCAAAGCAGGGTCTCAGCTGCTCGTACCCCTGCCCTTCACTCACAGACTCCAGGAGACACAGCTCTCCTTTGGATTGTGAAAAGAAAAAAAAAATACAACAAAGAGGAACATCTTATTCTTAAGGCAAGTCAGAAACTGTGTCAGTGAGATAAAGCATGCAACATAACCTTTATGTATCAATATTTCTCTAATATATCTCCAGTACAGAGGGCAGAATTGATATTGTTTGAGTTTAGTAACACTTCAGTCTTGTATAAGTTAGCTACAGAGCCTTTCAGGTGGGTACTTACGCCGTCTGTCTCTACAACGTCTACATTGCCATTTGCATCATCGTCCATCTGCTTATGGATATTACGGATAGCTTCAAAGCTGAGAATGGCGTTCTCATCCTTGCATAGTGGCTCATCGATGCGACAGAAATCTGGTGGACAAACAGAAGTCACATTCATAAGATGTTAGGAGGCAGCACCTGGGTCCACGGGTTCTTCAAGTTATATTCAGATCTTTACTTCATTTTACAATTAATTAAATTAATTATTCATTTAAATTAATATACTTTTTAAAATAGACAAAAACATAACTGGATAAAGAATTGGTATAATTCTGTACAGCTAAGCAAAACACATTTATATTAAATTCTTATTCTGAATTTGTATCCCTGAGTCTCCAAACCACCAAACTTGAACACTGTGATGCAGTAAAGGCTAATAGCTTTTAATCATTTGTGCTCTTCCCTTCAGAAAAGACAGAAAATCTTCAAGGTCCCCTGCTGAACCAGCTTCAACAAAGGATTCTCTCTTGCAGAGATAAGTGAACTGCAACATTCCTTAGCTGCATAGGAAGACTTGTTTAAATAAAGCTTTTATACTCAATGCAGGCTGTTACAAAACCGGGCGCTCTGACTGTATCAGCTACACCTATGTGAAGACCAAAAACAGGCCATGTCCTGAAATGAATCAGTCTTTAATAAGTATGAAATTTCAACATGTATAGCTCTCATAAATTTGAATGTCACTGTCACTGTTCTCTTTAATGTCAAGAAAGTAAGATTTGTTGGTATTGTGTAAAACTATCTGTGTGTAGGACTTATTCAGAAATCACAATGTACATCTGTTCTGATGTCCCTGCGTGCCCACTGTGTTCCCTCTGTCCCTCCGCTTCCTGAGGGATTACAGATCCTCTGCTACAGATATGAGCAGAGATATGAGATAATGATGCCACTCCCATTAAGAGGAAAACATTTCTGGCGTGTCGTGCAGCAATGGTTTAGGAGTGTCTGTGCGTCCGGACAGAAAGCAACACGGTTCAGGTAAACTCTGAAGAACGGTACTCCTGAAAGCGCCTTATTCTATTCATTTCAAATCTATCTTC
>VUQJ01003955.1:1671-12019 GCA_015108635.1 Andinoacara biseriatus
TTCCCAGGTATATATATATATATATATATATATATATATATATATATATATATATTATATATATATACAGTATTCATCTGTCAACAATCACTTTCAGCAAATACCAGCTATATTAATTTAGAGTTAGAAAGTTAGAAACTCTTGACCTTAATGGATACCCTAATGAGCCATTAGGAAAGGGACAACATCAGTTTATCATAGTAAATCCATAAAATCTACATTTAATATTCATAAATTAAATGACATCAAACATCACATTAATGTGACTGAATTCATAAACCACTAAAATGAACTTATTCATTAAACTTTCCACCACAACTACATTAAATTAGGATTTTAGTGCAGTCAGGTTGCTGTCACAGCTTTGTTCGCTCTCCTTTAAGCACCTCATCTGGAATCCCTCCTGTCCAGCCACGCAGTTCAGCCCTGTCCTGCTCTCTTCTCCCAGTAGAGTATGAATCACATATGAAATGCTTTAACATCCGCTCGGCTGACTGCAGGCTGGCTAAGCTCTTATCTGCTTCTGACATCCTGCTATCTATTGGCCTCCCAATAACTGTATCTCTGTGGTTGCTTGTGTTCCAGTGATGAATGATCTCATTATCTAAATCCTCAGCAGCATCATTCCCTGGATGGTGGAGGTCCATCATTGCCTCCGTGCCTCTTAACTCTTTTTGCATGTGATGACATGCCAGAGGAATTTCCTCCAGGCTAGCTGACCGGATAAGGATGGGAGACCCATGGTTTGGACTGGTGGACCTGTAACATCCCTCACCTGTCATACCATCAGAAAGATTTTTGAGGCCAGAAGGGCGAGGGCGAGGGGTAGTTTGAGGTGCTGGTAAATTGTCACTGTGGGAGGTGAAATGAAGATGAGGTATCTGCATTGGGCATGGAGAACATCGCCTGGGAATTTCCTCACTTCCTGACTCGCTGTCTTTGTCCAGGTCTGCCTCCTGCTGTCTCCAGGTTTGGCCTCTATTTAATCCTGTCAGTATAAGCTGTTCAGTCTCTTCTCCCATTTCTGACCAGTCAGATTCCTCTTCCTCTGGAACTGACCCGAGCGGTTGCTCCTGCCCAGCAGCTTTAACGTTTACATAATTATGGTTGTCCATAAACTGAACTGGAGGAGGAGCGATGGGGAGAACCACCTGATTAAGGGCATCATCTGACTGAAAATGATGGTTGTTTTTGTGTAGCGCAGAAGTTACCTAAAACGAGAAAAGGTTACAAAGTGATCCATTCCCTGGAATTTGGAATTAAATACAAAATATGATCCAAACCAAAACAAAAGTTCTGTATGAACAAAATGCCAAATGCGTCATTGTTTTGGTTTATCATCTATTTCACTTTAAAGGTGACCAAAAAGTACAATATAAACATTGCGCTGTGTTTAATAAGACTTAATAAGACCACGCGGAAGGTTTTTCATTGAGGTAATAAGTTAAGTGCAAAATTGGGTAATTTTTCATAAACATCTACACAATCAGACTCCTTTTTCAAACCCGAGGAACCACCCTCTTGCTGTCTATTAGCAAATAATACCAGAATGTTACTAATATTTTCTAGACCTTTTGTGAATCCATTTTCTGCCTAGAAAATAGAATTAAATAGAATGCTGAAGATCTTACAGTGAACACCTCAGCAGAGTTGTCAAATTTTGTCTCAGCAAGCTGCTGGGTCAGCTCTGAAACTCGACGATTCAACCGTTCACGTTCTTCTTCCATATTTTGAGTCTGAAACAGAAAGCATGAGGGGAAAAAAAGGTGTAATTACTCATATTTATGTCTCTAATAAAGGAGGTTTTGCACCAGAACTGCAACAATGCTTGTTTTCTCACCACTGAGTGAAGCTTTTGTTCTAGAACATTATTGGTTTGTTGTGTGGAGGAGCAGTTATCATGTAGTCTAAAATAAGGCAGAGACACAAAGTTTCTCAGCAAAAATATAACTTGTGTTCATAACGTGTGTGATCATCATTTGCAGCCAGTATCCGAAAAGGGCATTCTGCACCTTTTAAACCTCTCTGTGAGGTTGCTGAGCTCTGTGCGTGTCCTCTGAAGATCTGCCTCCAGAAGCTTTTGGCTGCTCATGAATTCCTCTCCTAGACACTCCATCCTCACAGCCGTCTTCAGCAAACTGTGGTGCAGGCCTTCATTTTGCTCCTGTATTATCCTAACAGGACAGACAGACAAAAAAAGAAAGAAAGTCCTGTACTCAAGCTTTGATGCATTTATTTAATTAACTGTAACTTTTTCTTTTTTGTCATTGCTTTTACTTTTACATATTTTCTATGATATTCACATCCAAATGCCCAAAATAATTATATCACACTTACATGATTCTACCCAGCTCATGTTTGTTCTCCTGTATTGAAGAAAAAAATAGATTTTGTGAGAAAAACAGCATTCAAAAGGTACTCTTGATGAGGCCTAAAGAATAAAGCGGAAAGAAAGCCAAAATGAAAGATGAACAAAGAAAATTAGTTTGGAATGTCAAATTGATTACTATTAGTTTGTGCTTGTTTCTGCTTAGTGACTAATCTATTGTTCTGCAACTAATCTATTGTTCTATAACACGTGAACGTTATTTGCATATCTATTATCTGCCATGACGTGCATTCTGTGGCCCTAATCAATATTAAAGGAAATTAGTTGAACATTGTTACATAACGTGTTAATGAAGCACAGGCAGTCATATGACCCTAGCAGTTAATGAACATATAATAATAGCAGATTTTAATAGCAGATTTTAATGCCATACTTGATGTAATGATGGGCCAATGAAACTTGTCCGTTCCTCTTCGTGACTCGAGAGACTGCTCGTGGTTCTGGGTGACTCCGGCTTGGTGGAAAAAGACTCCATGTTCCTGTGTGAAGGTGAACTGACTTCCTTTAAATCAGTGTGGTGGTCATCCTGGTCAAGATCATTGTTTTTTGAGTGGTTTTGGTTGAGATGCGATTCATGATGGTTATGGCCTGAGCTGGAGTGGTCTCCATAGTGATGGTGGTGATGAGCTTCCTTTGGATGATCTTCAGTGTGATGATGATGGCCTGAACTAGGGTGATCATAGTGGTGATCTGTACTATGATGCTCACCATGATGATGTTGTTGATCTGGGCTGTGTTGGTCTCCATAATGATGGTGATGAGATTCCTTGTGATCTTCATGGTGATGATGATGGCCTGAACTAGGGTGATCATATTGATGATCTGTACTACGATGGTCACCATGATGATAATGGTGATGGCCGGTACTATGATGATCCCCATGATGATGGTAATGGTCTTGACTGTGGTGGTCTCCATGATGATGGTGATGGTCTGGAGTATGATGATCGCCTTGATGATGGTGATGGTCACCATGATGATGATGATGGTCTGGACTGTGGTGGTCTCTTTGATGATGGCGATGGTCTGGACTGTGGTGGTCTCCATGTTGATGGTGATGGTCTGGACTATGGTGGTCTCTTTGAAGATGACGCTGGTCTGGACTATGGTGGTCACCATGATGGTGATGATGGTCTGGAGTATGGTGGTCTCCATGTTGATGGTGATGGCCTGAGCTGGAGTGGTCTCCATGATGATGATTATGGTCTGGAGTATGGTGGTCTCTGTGATGGTGGTGATGGTCTGGAGTATGGTGGTCTCTATGATGATGGTGGTGATCATCTGGACTGTGTTTGTCTCCATGGTGATGGTGATGCCCTGGACTGTGGTGGTCTCCATGATGATGGTGATGGCCTGGACTGTGGTGGTCTCCATGATGATGGTGATACCCTGGATTGTGGTGGTCATCACGGTGATGGTGATGCTTTGGACTGTGGTGGTCTCTATGGTGATGGTGATACCCTGGGGTATGATGGTCTCTATGATGATGGTGATGGTGATGAACGTTGCCGTGGTGCTCGCCATGGTGGTGATAGTTATGTGCATCGCTGTGATGATGCATTGGGCTCATCATAGGGAGTCCATCACAATGGTGCCCATAGTGATGGTGATTTGATGCAGTGTGATGATCTTTGTTGTGGTAAGTGAGGCTATGTGGATAAATAGAACTGTGTTGGTGTCTTTGATGATGGCGATGACTTGGGCTATTTTCGTGGTAATGATGATGGTGATGGTGACTGGAGATCTGTTGATCTCCTTTGTGATGGTGGTAGTGCTTACTAGAATGGGAACAATGCTCAGGAGATTTAGACCATGAGTGGCGTCTTCTAAAACAGCTGATATCAGTGCAGCTTCTTGGCCTGTGTTGCATGTGATGGGATGAATCTTCAAAATTATGACTTTCACTGTGGAAAGATTTAGAGCGAGACTGCAAAGAGTGTGAGTGGTTGCTGGAGCTAATTGAGTCCATGCTGGTGGTCTGACTTCTCTGCTGTCTAGGTTTGTCAGTCCTGCTGTCTGCCTTCTTGGATCTAAGAGAGGACTGCCCTGGACTGCAGGGTCGTTGAGCATCTGTCACCCCAAGAGTGGTGAGTCTCATTGGGCTCAACACCTGTCGAGTGATCTCATTAAGGAAGGCAGAGAACTTCATTTTTTCTTTCATTAAATTCTTCCTTGCTTCACTTTTCCTCTTCTCCTGTTCATTTTCATCCTCATTTCCATGTCCTTCTCTGTCTTTGGATGTACTGAGAGCCTCCATCGATTTGGCTTTGCGGAAACTTCCATAATTTTCTGATCTTCTTTTAATCCTCTTTGGGGTTCCCTTGGCGGGGCCACCGTGAGAGGACTTGCCTTTCTCTTGTTTCTGTTTTTCAGACAGCTCATTTAGGTTGCTTGTTTTATTTATCAAAGGAGCTGTATCATCTCCTTCTTCAAAATACTTGTTTTTTCCAGAAATATCGGTCCAGGACTTTGAATGCTGGGGCTTCCTAAAAAGATATCGATCTGAACTGTCACTGCTACTGCTGTTCCCAGAAGACAGACTAGAAGACGAGGAAGATGTCGTAGAAGAGGAAGATAAAGAAGAGGAGGAAGGGGAGGAAGGGGAGGAAGAAGAAGAGGAAATTGAAGAGGAAGAAGAGGAGGATGTTGATGAAGATGAAGAGGATGAAGAAGAATGGGTTGAGGAACTTGAGGAAGTTTTTGAAAGAGAAACATGACGATGGTGTTGCTTGTGGTGGTAATGTTGAGAGTCAGACTGACATCGACGGTTGGTATGATGTTCACTGGAAATGCTGTCCTCTGCTGTCGAGTCGATGCTATTTCAAAAAGAAAATGTAGGTATTAAAGTCCACAGTGTCTCCAACAAATGAATTCTGATACTTTAACCATGTGAGGTCTAAGTCATTAACTCGGTTAGCCTAACTACTAACAATAGGGTTTTGTCCCCAGATAAACAGACAGACTTACTCATGACCGTCATTGCCATCCGACCTGTGTTTATAATGGTGATGATGATGGCCTTGACTTTGGTGGTGGTTCTTCATGTGTTGAGATTTTGAGCCAGCTGGTCTTCTGTGTTTGTGGTCTTTTTCTTGATGATCACACATTTCTGCCTTATTACTTTTGTTGAGAATGTACAGGTTGGATTTTTCTTTTTCTTTTCTTTTTTTTGCATCAACTGGCTCTGCAGTCCTTATCAGAAACTCAGTTCCTGTGGAAATAGTTGCCTTATTTACAACTTTGCTACATAAATACCTCTGCTTTGACCAGAAGATGCTCATAGTTAATAGGAACAGAGTAATACTTGCAGTTTACTTCATACTATCGTTGATTAGAAGAACTATGAAAATGCCATGTTATAATATATATTCAGTGATTTCAACTGAACTGTTTTAGTTTACTGAAACAAGATGATTACTGTTCATATGTAAGGATTTTATTCCTGAAATGCATCAAAGAATAAAGAATGAAAATAAATGAATCAAACAAATTACAGCAAGATCTGTGACCAGTGCATTTCACACAAGTTATACGCAGATTTCAGGAGGATGAAGAATATGTTCCAGTTACTAATTTGTGACTAAGCTACCATAGAAACAAGAGCTGTACTCACAGTCTTCCAATGGCCCCGTTGTTCACAGAAACTCCCCTTGTGTGATGCGCCTTCTAATTGAACTGGGAGGCACATGTGAAACGCACACACTCCCATATCAATTTATACTCCTGCACCACCCAATGACAGAAAGGACAGCTACTGCAAGCAGCTACTTTGAACTGCATTAAACTCTATTCAATACTCTACTGTAGGACACCTTCTGAATTTAAAAATAACCAGTTGAACGAGGAATATATTGCTCTGTAAATGTAGAGTATAACTCAATAATCAATAGAAACTTGATTTAATATGACCTGCAGGCTCATATATATATATATATATACATTTCTGCACTGTACATCAAAAAACTGAAACATTAATTTTCATTGGAAGTCAAAGCTATTCCAAAGGTTTTATCTTTTATTAGATTATTTTTTATTTTGTCCTAGTTTTCTTCTACTTAAGCTGCAAGACATTAATGCAGTGTTGCATTATTTGAGGTTTGTGTTTCCATCTCAATCTATCACCAAAAAAAAAAAAAAAAAAAAAAAAAAAAAAAAAAAAAAAAAAAAAAACACAAAACAATGGCTTCCAGCATTCATCGCTCAGTGAGCGCTGGAAGTGAATGCACAGGGGTGCTTACAGCATGGCTCATCAAAAATAGGAACAGCAGAAGAAAAAAATGTCAGAGGTAAACTTTTGATGTGAGTCTGTATGACTGCAAGGCATGGTGGTGGGTGGATATCAGATGTTACTGACTATCTTCTTGTAATATATATTTTACAAAATGCCCACGTTTGTCTTATAATGTGTTGGAGCTGGCAAAATGAAAATGCTTCTGTTAAAAGGCCAAGCTGGCCTAAAAAAAACTCACTCTAGATGTGAGAGTTCATTACAAAGATAATTTTACCACCTACAACTGCCATCAGGAGTGCAGGGAGGTGCAGAAAAAGTGTGCAGCATGTTTACAAGAAAGTGTGGAGGTATTGATCAGAATGTCCCTATTATGTCAGTGCAATGGACAATCTAATAACTCAGAGTTACTGAGAAATATATTGAACTCCAATAGAGTGACAAAACCATTACACATCACAAAGCAGTCAAGCGGTTATATTAAAACGCTAGAGAAAATTTTCATATATTAAGTAATATACAAACCAGAGTGTTCTGGTGTGCGCCGCAGATCTGTACTCCACTTTGTAATTTTGCAACATGTATATATGTTCATAACTGCTGGCAGCTCTCCCCTCATCAATGTAACCGTGGCTGAGAACCAGAGACAATCGATGGCATGCACAATGGAAAGCTGGGAGAGCCAGCTAATGCTCATGCAAACACACTGCACACTGGTGGATATTTATAACACTAATATCTACGCAGGACTCAATAAGGCAGGATGTGTCAAAGTTACATCACGCAAAAAGTCATCCCAGGCAGTAATGAAAGAAGTCCTCTCCATGATAACAGACTGTGATTGTCCTTTTTATGATGATTTATGAGGGGGAAATATGAACATTGTCCTATCCATGTAAGTTAGGTTCACATTACTTCTGCTAATGCAAGTAATAAAGGGTTTAAAGTGGTGCTAATGCAATTGTTTGGGAGAAAATGCAACATTGATGTCAGAGGAGAATGGCCAGACTGCTTCAAATCTGGCCACACATTACTACCAAAGTATGCCTATGGGCTATGGAAAACCACACTAGATGACACTCCTGTCAGCTAAGAACAGAAAACTAAGGCTACAATTTGCACAAGCTCACCAAAATGGGATAATTTGGATGGTTATGGTCAGAATCTGGAGTAAACAAAATGAAAGCATGGATCAATCCTGCCTTGTATCAACAGTTCAGGGTGGTGGTGTAATGGTGTGATGATATTTTCTTGGCACACTTTGTATCAACTGAGCATTATTTAAAGACTACAGATGACATGAATATTATTGCTGACCATATAAAATCCCTTTATGACTAGACTGCACCCATCTCCTGTTGGCTGCATTGCTGCTGATCTATCATGTAAATATGAACCAAAATCTTGGAGGAATGAGGAACCTGGAACCAGCAAGGTTTACCCAACACAGTGGGCAATAAGTGTGTCTAAATTTTAGTGAAGAACATGATCATTGAGTTTTTGGATGGTGACTACCCTGATTTGTGAACATATATGCAGGAAAACCTCTGTTCAGCATATAATGTGATAAAAATATATTTTTATACAGATACCTGCAGCATACAGAACCACAAGGGTAGCTGGCAGTCTGTTCAGAGGCCTGACTGATCGCTAAAAGCTGAGTTGGATGCACCACCAGGGGGAGTTGTTAAAAATAAACGGTGACACAGTCGCGCACCACACTCTTCATCAGGTTTCATCTAAGGGGGTATGAATATATTTTCCCATGTTAAAGCCCATGTATACTCATGGAAGAATAAAAATACATGTGGAAAAAATGCCATCACTATAAATTTAATCCTGCTTGATGACCGTGCAGTCAAACCTGTTACTGTATAATTAACATGTATTTACAGCACTGCACTGTAGTTTTATAAAACCAGGTTTCTCAGATGGAGCATCAGTGGATGTGAAGCACTTTTACTTCACACCTCCTGAAATAAGACCCAAACTGCCAAACCTTTAAAAGTCAACATTTATTATGTCAGATGTACTCTATGTGTAGTGTTTTATTACAGTGAGATACTGTAGAAGATGCACAGTTACTTGCTGTCAGCAGCAGTGACAGCAGATTTTTTTTCCCTCTTTAAACACTTGAGAAATCATCCAGAAATGTTTTCACTTATGTGGGATCTGACGTGGGTCTGCTGCCAGCAGCTGCTTCATTAAAACTGGGCAATAAAATAACAAATTTGTTTGATATATGAAATCAGAAAGTGCAATATGACATATTCCTGTTGAAACGACACAAATGGCATTTCAAACACAACTCACTTATGAGTTTCGCTGTGCACAGCAGAAGAAAATGGTTACCTTTATAAAAAAAAAAAAAAAAACATTTCTGGAAGATTCCTATTTAATGGCCAGTCAAAAACATCAGGAAAATGTACACACAGTTTGTATGGCAAATCTAAAAGCAAAGCACTCAGTTTTTAGAAGTAATGCAGACACTTATAAATAGTTGTATTATGTGTGGGGTACAGCTCCAGTTATGAGGGCCACATTTTCCCTGAAGGAGAAATCTGCAACCCTCTCAGACAAATCTGAAACTGGATTCGGTTTACATCTGTGTGAATGCTGCTGATTTGTTTGTTTTTTTACATTGAGACATCTGCCAGCACAAGATGTTCTTTCAACATCTATGGAGTTTAGTTTCTAATGAACTTGAGAAAAAAAAATCACTGATGAATAATATATAAATACTGCCCCTTTTTATCACAGCAACAGTTACCAAACCCACACCAAGCCTTGTTCATGTTTTAAGCTTGTGAATAGCCTTGCCTGGTTCCCAGGAAAGCTCCTGAATGTTAGAGATGTACTTGTATATGGTTTGTGAAAGGCCCTGGCATGTTTCTGCTGCCTTGTGTAACAGAGATGTCAGGGATTGCCTGCACGCTAAAGTAGAGCCTCTTCCCAGTGGGTAAACAGCTCCCTCTGGTGAGCTAACCATATATTGAGAGTCCCATTTCAGCTCATTTCTACACAGGCATACGTTGGGATCATTGCTTGTTATCAGTTTTTCCCCACACGGATGTTGGGGTTAAGAAGAGGATCTAAATTTGGGTCTGAGCCAGCCGAGGCACGTCCAAGTTTAGCCATGATGATTATCAAAGTAAAGAATCCCAGAACTCCGACCAACAGGAGCACGAAGACACGCTGTTTCCAGGAGAGAGAAGTCCGCTTTCCACCGGAGCGGTTTCTAAAACAATCAGAACATTCTCACATTACTTTCTGTCATAGCATTTAAAGAGGTCTTGATTCCAAAATGCTGCATCTTATAATACTAACTTGAGTATCTGAGCAAACCAACTTAACGCTGGTCGCCGCCGGTATTTGTCGTCATCAAAGTCGATCTGTGTGACAGAGCTGTGACCGACGTCCCGCGTGTCATATACCTTTCTTGGTGAGGACGCTGGAGGGGAGGGGAAAAAAACAAAAATCTTGTTTCAGTAAATAGGGCAACAATGTATACTACATGTTTAAAAGGGACACAAAACCAGTTATTTTATTTCAGGCTACAAATCTACATTTTAGAGTTTTCTGAAACCACTTAATCCCATTCTTCTGACTAAATGCCAGGTGTCCACAACTCATTTACTGAAATCATTCTTTTGGCAAAACCTTCAACAATTTTCACCTAGTTACATACCATTTGCCTTTTTTTTTTTTTTTTTTATAATTCTCACTAAATT
>VUQJ01003955.1:15724-26346 GCA_015108635.1 Andinoacara biseriatus
CATTTACCCGAGCTAACAGCAGCTAGCTGCTAGCTCAGCTGGAAGTTGCGTTATCGAGCAAAGTAGCTAGCTGCTGGAGTTGATGAAGTTCCAACGGAGACGATAATTGCTGACGTTACCTGTCAGACTGACATTAATCGAGTCCCTTTCGTTTTAAGTGATGTTGTAGCCCAGTCATTTAAGCTTCCCTGTTGAATTCACATGGAAGGCGGCTCCAGAGGTTGTCATCGGTGAAACTAGTTCCTTCCTCCTTCTGTTTATGTGCCACGTCTCTTCCGCTTAGCTGTCTTCTTCGTAGCTTTTTTTTTTTTTTAAACCAATCAGCTGGCCCATGCTGCCATCTGCTGTGTCGGAGGACACAGACTTGCCTAATGAGAAGGACGTACCAGTTTCTACTCACAACTCTCGTTGATATTTATGCCCGGACGAGTTACAGAGCCTTGGCCCAAATGTTTGACAGGAACTAGACAACTTTTTTTTTTCTTAAAAAAAAAACAAAACGAGACACGAGATATACAAAATACCCATAAATCAGTATGGAGAGCACCAGATCCCAATTGGAAATGAAAAGCAAAGGTTTTCATGTTTTTCAAAAGGATAATACAGTTTCTAATGTATGTATTTTCTCTCTCTCTCTCTCTCTCTCTCTCTCTCTCTCTCTCACACACACACATCTGTTGTTTTTGTTGCCTCCCTTTTGTTTTTCTCTTTCCCCTTTCCTCCTAGTCTGCTCTCCAGAGAGTTCTCTCAGTCTGTCTGTCTCATGATGTCATCCTTTCTTCTCTTTTTTTCTTTCCATAATACGGACTACTCTGTTTTACTAATTATACCATTCTGTTGATAGATAGATAGATAGATAGATAGATAGATAGTTTTTCCTAATGAAAACAATTTTGTGCCATTTGAATGTGTCCCAAACATATATTATTACATAATTATGCAATTAAATTGTCATCCATCCTGACAGATAACTTTACATTAGCAATAACTTGCTTTTGCTGCCTGCTTCTTTTCACTGTGGATTTCCTGCATTTTCTAGGTTCTGTCAATCACAAGTCAGCTGTGGCTCCAGATAAAGACGTTAACCTTTCCATCATCAAACCAGCTGACACAATATAGATTATTCATCTGTGTTTATGCATGCATCTTTTGAAAAGCTGAGCAATGAGTGTCTCTGATTGTGTACACTTGTAGATCACAGCTGTTTGATCTTTGGTGCTGTAATTTATATATATATATATATATATATATATATATATATATATATGCACCTTAAACAGTAGAGCGACTTCACATCTAGCACACTGGCCACTGTGACAGCTCTCTATCCTGCCCTGACAAGCAGTTTTTAAATGCATGGTGCAGACGAGATGCTGCCTGTTCGTGCATAATAATGACTTTTTGTCTTTACAGAAGGCATGTATGCTTGTGTGTGTAAATGGGCATGGATGTATTTGAGAATGAGGATACAAATTGTTTCCTTCACAGTTCACTGCACATGTGAATTGCCTGTAGAGGGAAGCGTTGAGAGTAAAATGATAAAATGAAGAAAAAAAAAATGAAAAAACAACAAAAAACAAATGGTGTAAAAAATGTGAAGAAAAGAGACAGGCATGTGCTATATAATGCTTGAGCCACGATTCCTCGTGAAACAGGAAGCAGTTTAATAAAAAAAAAACTTCTCATTTACAACTTGATTAAGTTCTCCTAATTATTTTGATAAAGCTGCATTTACATGCAGATTGAAAAAGTGGAGTGACTCACTCTCATCCACACACTTCTGCATATAGGCAGTTTTCTGAAGCAGCGTGATTAAAGAACTTTGGATACACGTGGGACTGTGTCACCCCGAGTGCCACGCTGCTTACTTACTTCAGAATAAAAATATGAAAATGAGACTAAATGACTTTTGTGCAAATGAGCGCAGACTTGTAGTGCCCTTGCTGACAACCTGGGACAAGTATAAATCACTGAGGGGGCTATAAGGGCATGTGGAAAGGGCATTTGAAAATATTGGAGCTATCAGATGGAAGGGAAATCTAAAGACAAATGACAGAGGCACTGGAGGACAAATCACCCCTGGAGCTGATGCAGCTGGGTCTGAAACAGCGACAGAGTGGTTAGTTGGGCGAGGCTGGGGGACAGTGACTGATTGAGTCTGGCAGTTATTGATCAGTTATCAGCCCTATCTTTGAGAGAAAGTGTTAAGATTCAGGCATGGCTTGTTTGAGTTATCAGTTCTCCGGTGTCACTGTGAACGAACCGGCAGTACTTTTGTGTTACTACGTTACTGAAAAAGAGCTAAACATTAAAACATCCAAACACTGCTGAAAAATGAATAAATAGTTTTGTTTTGTGAGTGGTAGATTCAGGTCTGTCATGTGGTACAGAAAATTCAACCATCGGAGCTCAAGATCATTTTCTATACACTTAATCATGACTTGACTCAAGCTGCACTGTGGAATATCTGGATCGCAAAGATTTTATTTTTAAATTATGAATAAAATACCGAGTGGCTGATTGCACGGTGGTGCAGTGGTTAGCACTGTCGTCCCACAGCGAGAAGGTCCTGGCTTCAGACCTGCTGGTGGGCTGGGGGCTTTTTTGTGTGGAGTTTCCATGTTTATCCTGATCCAGGGTGCATGGGTTTTCTCCAGGTGCTCCGGCTTCCTCCCACAGTTCACAGCTTGATGCATGTTAGGTTAATTGCTGGTTCTGCACTGGCTGTAGGTGTGAGTGTGAATGGTTGTCTGTCTCCCTGTAACAGAATGGTGACCTGTCCACAGTGTACTCTGCCTCTCACCCCATCCTCCTGAGACCCGAGCTCGTGTTTGGGATGCATTTTTAACTTCTCTTCTTTGGGATTATTCGGACCTGATAAAAATAAAATCCAAGAATCATCTTTGAATAGAAAGTAATAAAAAAAGAAGATAAAAGCATTTCTTTTTCAACATAACACAATAAAGTCTAAATAGTTTAACAAACTATAAAACAGAGTGCTGTGCAAAAGTCTTGAGCCATTTCTTTATAATTTGCTGTGAAAATGGGAAATAGGTGCAGAAATTTACTGAAACGTGCAAACCTTGAGGTGACTGTTTGTCATAATTTGGTAATAATCAGGCTTTTTTCTTACTTTGCAAGTATTTTCCTGCATTCATGATTCCATCACTTTTGATATGATCTCCAACACCACTGGCTGAACTGGCTGTAGACACTCGCTGTGGTACATATTGACAACAATCTGAACCAAAGAATTTCAGTCCAGTTCTTGTGTAATTTGGTATTCCTCAGGATTTCCACCTGTTTCCCTTCCCTAAGAATGGCTTCTTAACGCCTACATTTCCACTGAGACCATTTCTGATGAGGCTTCAGTGAACATTAGATGCATCAACTGAAGGTCCACATGCATGTCTCAGGTCCTGCGTCAGGTGTTTCTCTTTTTTTTTTTTGTGTTTCTTAAGAACCAGCCAATGTCCAAAATTCAGAAAGCACGTTCCAGAAATTTAAAGGCAAGATTTCTGCCTGTTTGTACAGAAATTTCAACTAAAGATGTGAATATATGAATGAGTTGGGTAACAAATAAGATAAACTATAACTACGAATTGCCGTCCATTTGAAAACACAGATTTAAGCTTATGTAAATAAAAACAAAGAATGCAAACATTGTTGAGTGAACAAATTTAGTTTTACTGAATCAATTAAAATTTTGTGTCAAAGCAGTGAAAACATCCTTTCACTGTTCAGTCGTGCTGTGTCTGGAGTAATGCGTTCGGTTCTTGTTCAGCAAATCCAGGATAAAAACAATCGTGTGTACTCCATTTCCGAGTCTGAGCTGCATGTTTGCATTTCCGAATGCCACGTATCCGCTTGTATGTACTCATATTTTCTCTCTGTGTGTGCGCGATTAGAGAAAATGACGCAAAATCGAATCCATGGTCACATAATCGCATCATCTAATTCAGAACATAATTACACTCTGGATACTGTTACTTTATCAGGACGGTGGCTCAGAAGCAAATCCATCAGGCTTTGCTTTGAATGAAATTGGACTGACTGATTGATTTATGTATGTCAAGTGAAGGGCAAAGAGATGGACACAAAGAAACTGCAGAGTGTGAGAGACGGGTCGGGGGGGAGGGGAGGCGCAGATATATGGATGAAGCACGAGCCTCTGATGAGGGAAGGAGAGGATTGAACCTGACAGAGACAAATGGAGTGTGAGAGACAAAGAAATTTAGACATATGCCTGCTGACCTTAACCCTTTTTTCCCCCAACTAATCAATACAGGGAAATGCGTGTGTTTGGCTCTGTTTGTGTGTGTGTGTGTGTGTGTGCGCGCGTGGAGGTTCTGTCTGTGCTCTTCCCAATAAAGCATCAGAGTGACAGTGACTTTACCTCAACCCTACCTGACTCTTCCCCGTCCCTCCAACCTTTGCACATGCCTCTATTTAATTTCGGACCCTGTAATCTTATAAAAGACTGAGAGGTCCGGAGCACTTAGACCGCCTTCAGCACTGAGCTAAGTGAGGAAAGTGGCAAAAGTAAAAAAAAAAATCACTGCTGCACAAATGCCTGTTCTTACTCAGGTCAGGCACATAATGCATGTATTATTGCACAAACCCTTTCTTTGTCTTTGATGCAGTTTAACAAATGGAGCTGATTTCTTAGGCAAAATCATTACAAAGAAAGAATAAAAATGGACCGTTGGTTGTTGGGAGCTTTCTGTCTGACTGCTGGATATACTCTCCCACTCACTCACAGTGAGGAAAACGCACAGAGGCTGACAGAGAAAAGACATTTTCAGAGGAGTAATTTTTTTGACAGATGCCTGCTGCATTCTATATACTGCTCTAAGCAGAAGCGAATTCCTCTGAGTTTCAACGTATCAGCTAAAAAAGCATTGTATTCCAGCAAGGATCCTCTCATTGGCACTATTATTAGTTCTCCCTAATGTTTAGGAGAAAAAAAAAGTGCTCATTTTCAACCAATTAAAGGAGCGCCAGCACTATGCAAATCCACAGTGCAAAATTATCCCATTGCACCAGATTATGCAGATCTCTTGAAATAGCAGATAAATACAAAGATGCTCCACAGGTAAATAAAGAGAAAGCAGGAAAGCAGCCTGGATCACACGAAGCAAAGGCCGATGTTTGGCTTCACCCGCGAAGACAGACAGGACGGAAAGATTAAGTGCCCTGGCTGAAGGGGAGTGAAGGTGTGCAGAGGACCAAGGTACCCTCCCCATCCTGGCTCTCAGCTGTTATTGGTTCTTTGAATAGCCTGTAATCACCATTAAAGTCTCAAAGGGCCCAGCTTTATGAGACAGTAAATTAAATTGACACTCCTCGGTGGGAGATCCTGGTGAGTGTGCAATAAAGCTTGAGGCTCTCATGATGGACAAGAAATGGTAGAGACCTTGAGTAGGATGTCACAAAATGTCACAAAGACCTGATTATGGCTCGATGAAAAATCGGCAGCTCATCACCGCATCGATGTGTGCGACACATCAAGCAACTTACACTGCAAGAATTGACAGTAAGGCGGTTGATTTGCAGTGTTTCACACTGAAATGATCCTTACAAGTTGAGGCCCACAAAGAACAGGATGTACAGAAGCTTACAAAAAAACACCACTGAGTTGTTGGCAGATGACTCACATGTGGTATCGCTGTATTTAGCTGTTGACCACTGAACTTGAAAACAGTATCTTATCTTGCCAGAACTCTAGTTAAGAAGTCAATCACTTCTTCCAAAGATTTATTGCACTATTAAAAAAAAACAGTGAATACATCTTTGAACAATGTCATTAAAAGTTGGCTTTGAAATCCTTTGTTCAGCCATTTTTCCTTTTTACTGAGACAGAATTAGTCAGAGATGTCTGATTATACTGTTGCCTCAGGGCTGTGCCGCCTCATTCTCTGGAAACTTGTGTGTTTGACCTGTTATTAGCATCCTCTGCTCACCGCTGGCTCAATGTTTGAGCCCAGCCTATCAAATCCTACACCACTACTGCTGTTTATGTTTGGAGATGAAGCAGTGTTAGATCATTTCACTGCTATTATACTGACAGACATATTTTGTCCAATCGTGTAGGAGACAGGAGGAGAATGCAGGACTTTGTACCCCAGCAGCCTAGGCCCATCGCAGAATAACTAAGGGATGGTTCAGAGTCACCTGATCCAATCCTAATTATACATTTATCAAAAAGGGAAGTTTTAAGCCTAATCTTTAGGGTGTTAATAGGGTGTCTGTCTCCCGAATCCAAACTGGGAGCTGGTTCCACAGAAGAGGGGCCTGAAAGCTGAAGGCTCTGCCTCCCATTCTACTCTTAAGTATCCGAGGAACCACAAGTAATCCAGCAGAGAACAAGGTGCTCTATTGGGGTCAGAGGTGGGAAGTAATGAGGTACAAATACTTTGTTACCATGCTTAAGTAGATTTTTCAGGTATCTGTACTTTACTTAAGTATTTATTTTTCTGACAACTTTATACTTTTACTCCCTACATTTTTTACACAAACATCTGTACTTTCTACTCCTTACATTTTCAAAACACACTTGTTACTTTAGGTTTCGGATATTTAAGGAAAGTTTTCATTTCCGGTCACTGCACCTTCAAACATCAAACCAATCTAAGCCTAAATGGAAAAACAATCGTACTGGCGTATCCTCTATCACCAGAGTTTATCGCATACAAAGTGATAAAAGAGGCAAAACTATACAATTTATGCATCATTTACAGCGCTGGTGAAGGTGGCTGGGGAGAGGGAAGTCTGGGCTTCCCTGCTTAGGCTCCTGCCCCTGCGACCTGGCCCCGGATAAGCAGAAGACAATGGATGGATGGATATAGTGCTATAATCAGGGGTTACAGTGGGCCGGGCCGAGAGCAGATGTCCGTAAGTTGTGCTCGCGGTACTTCAGCATTTTAGCTTATTGAAGAGGAGCGAGCATAAAGGGAGTAATGGTTTGCAGGTAATTTTAAATGCGACGTCTCTAAATGCTCAACAAATGGCAAACACACAAAGTGTCTGCAGTTTGTCACACAGTGTATCTGCTAACTAATAAAGGTTACATCAAGTGTAGCCAAGATGAGTTTGAATCAAAGTTGTTGATGCTTAGATTCATTGACTGAAATCAACATATATACAACCTGTATGCGGGATGGAAATCAGCTAATTTAGCTTGTAAAATACTGGGTTACATCTTTTTGAATTCAGTTCATCCACACAGAGCAGTAAACCTCAGAGCAGCAGCAGGTCAACTGATCGCAGCCTGCACACCAAGAAAATTTACTGAATTTCACAAAAGAAAGTTGTGATTCTTCTTCCCACCACAACTGACCATAGGGTTCCTCCACCCGCTGAATCCATTAGCTTTACACAAATATAGTTGGCAGAAACGTCCTCCAAGGAGCTACTTTTATTTTCTTACTTTGAGTACATTTTAGAGGTTGTTTATTTTACTTTTACTTAAGTAATTCCAGTTTTACCATAGTAATTTTAACACAGTATTTGTACCTCTAATTAAGTACAGAATGTCTGTACTTTTGCCACCTGTGATTGGGGTGATACGGCACTATGAGGTCTTTCAGATAAGATGGGGCCTGATTATTCAAGACCTTGTATGTGAGAAGAAGGATTTTAAATTCAATTCTGGATCAAACAGGGACAAATGAAGAGAAGCCAATATGGGAGAAATATGCTCTCTCTTTCTAGTCCCCATCAGTACTCTAGCTACAGCATTTTTGGATCATCTGAAATCTTTTCAGAGAACTTTTAGAACAGCCTGATAGCAATGAAATAGAGACCAAAAAGAAACCAGAACAATTTTGGTCTCTGTAGTAACAACAAGGCCAAAGAACCCAGCCAAGGATGCGAGAGACAGGGTGAGATGGAGACATGATCCGCTGTGCGGAGCAGCTGAAAGAGGAAGATAACAGCGGGGCGGGGACTTCCTAAAATAACTCATCCATTAAGATACTGTTAAGTCTTAATATTAAGGATGGGACATGGGCCTCTGTACCTGATCACTGTCTGCTAAGCTTCACCTTCACTGAGCATGCTAGCGTTAGCTGGAAACTAATAGGTCACAAAACTTTGGCTACATTTTAGTCTTTGTTTCTGACAAAAAGTCCAGTGTCTGTTTGTGACTTGCTGTGATCAGTATCAAATTGCACTTAACCCTACAATGTGAACGCAAAGTTAACAAACAACCAGATATCATTCAGTATATTTAGACACTGCCTGCCAGCCACACCTTCCGTTGATGAGAAGTATAAAGACTAATGGATGAAAGTCAACCCTGAGAAGAGAGAAGGTTTTTTTTCCCCCGCAGGTGATGTGAGTGATTTGATGAGTGTAATGGATATGTTCATTCAGAGCAAAATTAGGCGAACCATTAAAGTGATGTGTCACTATCAACCACCTTCGAGTACTTGATCAGAATGGCTTTGCTGACAATACCAGAGCATCGCTCAAGTCTCAAATAATTAAAAGTGAACACTCCCCTGGGTGTGTCATGGCTTGATAATAACTCATGATAAAAAGGTGAGTAGTCACTGTCAATTTCTCACAACTGTCGCTCTGACTCATGGCCAAAAGTGGCAAAAGACAGACTTCTCTAATTGTTGGTAAGACTGTCTGAAGGTTTGCTCCACCCAGGACCAGATAAAGCTTTTGAACTTCTGAGGCTATTAAACTTCTTTTGCTAGCAGAGAAAACTACTGCCAGCATGTTTCAGCCCAAACTACATCCATTGTTACAGCTGTATCATTTAATATGAATGTGACAGCCAAACATGAATTATATCTTGGTGTATGTAAATTTGGCACAAAATGTATGTACCAGGAGAGATGCATGAGAGAGTAGATATTTACATGTGACTGTATAATGAGGGAGTTGATGGTTAAAGGGGACAGAATGGTGCTACGAGCTGGGCTGACATGGAAATGTCTGTCACAGGGAAGGCCACTGGGAGGGTATAGTGAAGCAATGGAAATTAAAATAACTCTGTTTGCATGGCATAGATGTGAAACTCTGTGTTATGCACTACAATAAATCCTGCCTTTTATTTAAGCTACAGAAGTGTTAAAGTGTGAGCTGAATATAAGAAGTCATTAGAGAAAACTAACAATGGAAAGAGCTATTGATGAAAAAGCAAACCTAACGTGGGCGTGAAGCGCTGCATGTATAAAGGCTAATTTACAGCACGAAGCCCTGCTCTAAAAAATGGTCAAAGATTTAACTCTGTCAGTGAAGCTGGATTTAGGAAATAAATGTTTAAAGCTTTTTGAGCATGTGTAGCGAATGTGACGTCACTGGGTTGGTTGGTTGTTTGATGCTTACACTAGTCTATGTTAGCTAACTAGTGTCAGATTTCTTTAGCAAGAAGTGGTTCTTTGCTGCCTTCTTGGTGCACTGAAATGGAAAAATCCACCTGTTAGCTGTAATGTTCAGGTTTGTAAAGCACTTTATAAATGAGGACTATGTGGAGGAGAGACTGTTTGAGCCAGATGCACCGGTGGATCACTGCAATGACAAACTGCAGTCAGACACTATTTGATTTTTCCTTGTTGGGTCGGGTCTACAGACCGAGCGGCGCAATCAGCACAGAGCAAAAGTCCACAAGATGCAATCACCACAATTTTATGCAATAAAATAGTCTGATTTCCCAAGCACATCCAACATAACAGGTTACTACATGCACATCGCACCACAAACAAAACTAAGTTTCTTACCAAAGCATGAGCAGGAATCCTAACATCCATCTCTAAAAAGCATAGCATCTCTTCTTCGGAGGGTCTGTTTTTTGTTTGTTTTACTTTGTTTTTGTTCTGCTGCACACATCATTCCACAGACATACTAATGGAAGTTAGGATTCCCAATTGTACTTCTGTCTCTTCCTCGTTTTAATAGCAGGATTCAGGACACCATGACACATCAAATATATTACACCAGTAGATTGTTAATAACAGTCTTGACCAAGGTACAAGTCACTCTTTCAGTAAAGGCCATGAGGTAACTGTATCTTTCAGCCATTTAAGCGCTCAATCACCAACTCTGTCACTCATTCACCTCCAGAATGTCTCAAATCCCAATCCCACTCAAGGATCAGATGGAGGATTTGAGAGAAAATGCCTGCTCTTTACAAGTGACGGCAGCAACACATCTCAAAAAAGTTGGGATGGGGCAAAAAAAAGGTGGAAAAGTAACTGGTGCTAAAAAGAAACAGCTGGAGGAACATTTTGCAACAAATTAGGTTAACTGAAAACAGGTCAGTGACATGACTGGGTATAAACAGAGCATCTTAGAGAAGCAAAGCTTCCAAGAAATAAAGATGGAAAGAGGAGTGCTGATCTTCAAAAAAACAAAAAAAAAAACGGCATCTACAAATTGTGAAACAATTTCAGAACAATGTTGCACAATGTAAAATTGCAAAGATTTTGAATATCTCATCATCTTCAGTACATAAAATAATCAAAAGAGTCAGAAAATGTGGAGATATCTCTGTGTGCAAGGGACAAAGCCAAACATCAATATTGGATGCCTGTGACCTTCAGGCCTCAGGTAGCACTGCATTAAAAACAGCAATGATTCATGAAAATTATTGCGTGGGCTGAGGAACA